>BSBN01001394.1:3600000-3904230 GCA_027924645.1 Cunninghamia lanceolata | reverse complement strand
ATACAAGTTCATATAAGTAACATGCAACAACATGCAAGTCCATGTAAGTAACATGCAACAACATACCAGCACATGCAAGTTCATATAAGTGACATGCAACAACATGCAAGTCCATATAAGTGACATGCAACAACATTCAAGTCCATGCAAGCAACATGCAACAACATGCAAGCACATGCATGTTCATATAGGTCACATGTAACAACATGCAAGTCCATGCAAGCACATGCAAGCACATGCAAGCACATGCAAGCACATGAAAACTCATACAAGTGACATGCAACAACATGCAAGTAACTATTGGAATTAGTTTGTAGAACTGAGAGGGGGGGTGAATCAATTGTCCCACAAATTATAACCTTTAATGCTTTTAAACTTCTTTAACAACTTTCAATCAGATAAACATTAAAGCATGAAATCAATAACACAAGAGCAGAAATAAATTGAGCACACATAACACCAAAATTTTTACATGGAAACTCGGTTAAGGGAAAACCCACGGTGGGGGTTAACCCACAAGATTCCTAACCTGTTAAAAGTACTTAGATGAAAAGAGAAGGGCACATGCCTTCGGGCCTCACTGCCTACAAAATTTATATTTAATATAGAAAGAATTAACTGATAAATAACATCTACTTCATGCTTGGTTCAGTTTCATTGAATGCTCACAAACTTCTGCTCTGCCTCAAATAGTTCTTCTCTAATTCTTCATCCTAAACATCTCTTGTTCTTCTTCTTCTCTCTTCTCTGCTTTGCCTTTGATCTTTTCTTTGGATTTTATTATTTTTGCACAAGGATGATTTTCCACACTTCAATTGCACACCTTTATATGCTTCATCAACCTTGGAATAAACATCAAGGTCAGCTTGACTTAACGTGGATCATTATACTATCGGCCAAACATATCTAAGACTGGAATCTACCTCCAACAACACACCACACTCTAGAGAATTTCTCTTAGATCATCCACAACATACTTGAATCATCCGGTTGACCAAGACTGGGAAGAACAACAATACCAAGAGGGAAATCTTCAATAGTGAGTTCAAACTTCAATGCGGACCTCCAACATAACAATCACATGATCCAGAGACCTCCAAAAGCACATTGAATTCAACAAAAACACCCACACTCCTCCAAATCATCAGAATCGCTTGCATCTTCCTCTGGAACCTCAAGAACACTATCTGCCATGACTGTCACATAGAAAGATTGCTTGCGGACCTCCAAACTACGAATCACTTGAATGGATGATACACACTGACTTCCAAACATGCCCTCTCAATCTGGTAGATAATCATTTGACATATCCAGAAGAATCTAGATCTCTTTCTTGTCACTCTATCTCTTCTAAACACTGCCAAAACTAGTTCAACTCAGATGGCATAGCTTCTTCAAATCTTCATGCAAACCCTTCAAAACTTAACTGGAGCTTCTTTAG
Source organism: Cunninghamia lanceolata (assembly GCA_027924645.1). Lineage (NCBI taxonomy): Eukaryota > Viridiplantae > Streptophyta > Pinopsida > Cupressales > Cupressaceae > Cunninghamia > Cunninghamia lanceolata. Next base: position 3,902,789 of record BSBN01001394.1, on the reverse strand, counting down.
ACAATCCTCTACTCAAGCCATATGGTCTACATACATTGATCCTCATTAATTTTCTCAATATCCTCAACAATCCAATCTTCTATACAGGCAACAAAATAAGACACAGTTGACACCAATGGCAACAAGGATATGTTGACATCAATGACAACACCGCTTAGGCACATATTTGCAATAGTAACATGCAACAACATGCAAGTAATGAAAGTAACATGCAAAAACATGCAAGTCCATGCAAGCTTTTATGAGTTCATGCAAGCAATATGCAAATATCATGCATCTCTGACTGCACTATTAACTGCCACATCATATTTATGCAAATATCATGCATCTCTAACCTCTTTGTTAATTGCCACATCATATTCATGCAAATATCATGCATCTCTAACTCTTCTGTTAAGTACCACATTATATTCATGCAAATATCATGCATCTCTAACTCTTCTGTTAACTGCTACATCATGTTCATGAAAAGTGTATCAACATTATCCACTCATGCACACAAAATAGAAAACTCCTAGTCTTCATTAGAAACACCTCCAAAGTGAGTGCCCAAATTAGCTCACACTTCCTAGGAAGTATCACCAAGTCAAGATATAGACATCAAAGAGTCAACTACAAGTCTCCATGGACTCCACTTCCAAAGTGGGCACCCAAATTGGGGTCCTACCTCAGAGGAGTTATCAACATGTCATAGTGCTATACTTAAATATTATTTTGTCTCTCAAGTTCCTATGTGTTGGAGAACACTTTTGTCATGCCCACTTTTGCCATGTGGCCATGACATAGAAAATGACATTGTCATGTCCACATGTACCATGTGGTCATGACACGAACAACCAAAAAATTTTCCCACCTGTCCCTAAGACCCCATCGCAAAAGGCGGGGAAGGAAGACAAGGTACGAAATTAACAGCCATGACACCTAGTCAGGGGAAACCAAACCAAGGAAAAAACCCATGTTAAGCGTCGAGAGTTTAAATCAAAATAGAAGGAAGTAATCTATTACAATATTACATATCTAGTTAAGATAAACATACATGAGTAAATGAGTTTACAACATTGTTCCTTCCACATACATGAACATTATGAGAATCTCTAGACAAGAAGCTTTGAATCCATTTCTAAGACATAAAAAAACATCATAATGAAAGGACGAGGCTTTCATCCTCAAGAATAAACAATTTAACATAAATAAAGTCCATAGCCAATAAAATGATTTCCTTTACAATAAGAGTGCTCCTTACATCAATGATAATACAATACAATTACTAGCGGAGTTATCTTCCCAACACATGAAGAGTCGCACTCCAAGAATAAATTACAAAGGTAATAGAAATACAACATAAAGTAAATAATCATCGGGGTGTTCCAATGGCACCTTGAACCATCACAAGTACATCCATAAGATAAAGACAAAGATCTCACCAAGACTTCAAGAGAGTTCTCTTGAACAGTGACCAACGGAGAATGTTGCCCACCTCCCAACCATATTGCCATCTTCGAGCGCAATAGATGTCTATTGTGCCCTAGGCAAGCCTCGAGCTATAGAGAGAGGAGAACATGGACCCACTATTGACATGGCCAAACTCACGCAACGAGGTCTCAAGTAGGGCACTAGGTTTAACCACATAAATAGTAAAACATAAGTCTCACACACCCAACACTTCCACAAGGGGGAAACAATAAGACAAGAGAAACTCATTACACCACCTACACACCCAATAAGGTCGAAGAACATCCTTGCAAATAACTTCATATCTATCTTTTTTTATACAAGAACACTATTCATTAGTTTTAAAGTAACCAAGAAGAAAACATGGAAACAACCAATGCTGCAATACATTTTACCTGTTAACACACGCCAACAACAAGGAATGTTTATGATTTTTTTTTATAGTTAATACACACACACACACACACACACACACCTCATTGGTAAAACTACTGTTTAACAAAAACAAAGAGTAAATGAGAAGATAAGGCATTAAGAATTTTCTAGCAACCATATACAATGAACAACGAGAGAGAGGGAGTGACTCAAATTTCTACAAGTTAATGGACAACAATATTACACCAATAAAATTAATCATGATATCAGTATAACACAGTAACTTTAATGATAATAGTATAACAGTAGTAACTTTAATTGTGACAACAATATAACAACAGTAACCTTAATCGAGACAACAATATAACAATAGTAACGTTAATCGTGACAGCAATATAACAACAGTAACTTTAATCGGGACAACAATATAACAACAATAATGTTAATTGTGACATCAGTATAACAACAGTAACTTTAATGACAACAGTATAACAATAGTAACTTTAATGACAACATTATATTGTGCCAATGTTTTCTAAAATGATAAGAGATGCCAAGCTTATAGATCCATATGGTGGAACTTGTCATATAATAACTACCAATGCACATTGTAAAGGCGCAATGGCTATGTCAATAGGCAAATTCTAAGCCACAATAGTTAGGCACATTAAATATATAAAAAAGTGAATTTACAAAATCCATAAAATTTCTTCTATAGAAAATGATATATGCAAAATTATCAATCACCAATGTAATTGGAGTAGATGTAAGCTACAGATTTTTAAAATGTAGAAAATAGTAAAATACTCTTTTATATACAACTTAGTAGAAAATGAAATAACTACAAGAGCTCTCAAAAATGTATTTTGATTTTAGAACGGAGGCAGAAGTTGTGCTTCAACAACCTACTCTGAATACTTGGAATGCATTCATGTATGTGTTGGCAGGAGAGGTGAGCCTTCAGTGTGGCCCACCTCACCTGCAGTGGGTGCTCACCATAAGCTTTTGAGATGGGTGTATAAAAAGGCTGGGGGCTCTTAGATGATGATCATGATAATTTTGTTTATTTGCTGTACATATTATTATTTTAAAACAATGAGTACATAATACTTGAGCATTCTCAATGAGTGAAGGTGATAAAGGATTCACAATGCATTTCCTATGAGAAAGACTGCCTGTTATCTCTAGTCTTGTGAAGCAGGTAGCCTTACTTAAATACAAAGGAATTTAGAAAGGAGTTACATAGTATAAATTGACACAATAAACTACATTAAACTAAATAATAAATACCAATAAAATTGAACAAAGGAAAAACTACCAAGTACTATACTTAGAACTACAAAGTAACAAAACATAATAAGCACATAACAGAACAATTTCATAAAATTAAGGATCACACATTTTTAGATCTTTAAGAAAATTGAATTTCCATTTATCAAGAAGATAAATAAATTTATAGCATATGTCTCAGATCACAACATAAAGTTCAATTCAGGTAGTCTTCCATAAAGTGCTCTTCAAAATACTAATTGATAAAAGAAGTATAAACATACTGAAAATGTTAAAAGATGTTTGATTTTGTTTTGGAGTAGTTAGGATTATGTCCTTCAACAAAAATGACATACATTTGTAAAAGGCAGCGAGAAAGTTTTCAAGTGTAATAAAAGAATTACAGGGTCAATCAAATGCCCTAAGAAGACTGATTTGCAAGATGAGCACAAGAGGAATGCCACAAAATTTTCTCACTCCCCAGAACCAAGGCACACAATTTTACAGAAAAATAACAATAAAATTTTGACATCATTAACGGAAGTGTTTTGGAAGAAATGTCAAGTAGTGTATAAAAGACAAAGTCAAAATGTTGAAATTCTCAAATAGCATCATCATCTTGACAACTTAGATATAACATACACCAAGGAAAGAGATCAACACTTCGGGTATGTACAAAATGGATTTGTAGAAAAGGATATGATTGCAGAATATACTATTCTTGCGATGAATATATATATACAGTGGATGTAATAGCTCTACAAGAAGGTATAGATCGGGCCTAGGAGGTAATATTATTATGGTTCTTCCTGAATGCATAATGATTTGACCTTTTGAAAGGATAAAAGTAATATTCCTAAAGCTCTTGTATGTGAGCAAAAAAAGATTATGCCTGGAGTAGTTTGAATCCTTACCTTTTTAAAAAAATATAAGTAATTTTTCTTTTGAGAATGAAGCTACACAAATGAAAACCCAAATGGAGTTGATTTACTTTCAAGGAATTATGGCTCAAGGAAGAGTATATTCAACAAAACTACCTGGATTACAACCATACCCTGGCGTTTAGTCTGCAAATGCACTCAATACAAAAAAAAACCTTTTCTAGCATCCTCCCTCCTACGCCCATTTAGGCAACATTTCCCCAAAGCCAATGCCCAAAGAAATAACCTCTCCAAACCAGTAGAAAAAGATCCCTCCAAAAAAATAATGCCCTAAAAATGTTTTTTCTGAAGGTCCTAGGAACAGAGAGCCCCTCCCCCTTTTCTTTTTTTTTGTTCTTTTCTAGTCGTCTCTCCTTTCCAAGAAACCCTAGCTCCATTTTCCTCTCCCCCCACCCGCAAGCATGCTTCCTTGCCTCCTACCAACTCTTCGCCAAAAGTTTCCAAAAAGAATCTCGAAAAGCATTCTTTTTATAAAAAATACCATCCCAAAACTCAATATGCCGCCACACAATGAAAGGGGCGATTCTAGACAAACAAACCCCCCTTTGAATAGGATTATGATGATATCATATATATCTGGCTTAATTATAATTTACTTATACTTGGATATGATATAGTATTTTAAACGCACTATTGAATAGATACTGAAGTAAAACAAATAGCTTGAATACGTCAAACAATACCACAATTTAACTCATGTATGATTTCCCTCCATATTGAAAATCCATTAGAACCTAACAAGGTAGTGGGCCAACCTTCCATAAGACAAACAACTTTTATGGAAGAGAACTTACCAAACATAAATACGTTTCAAAAATCTCACACATATATAAGCATATGGTTAAACACATCACTATTAAGAAGAATAAATAACTAGAGTTTTAATTAAATGCCCACACCAATTTCAAAAGTGATGAAATCAAAAAAAAGGGAAGAAAACTTGATGGAAGAATGCTTTCTTTAAAGGCTTTTCCAAATCCAAGTAGAAAGGCTATCTTTCCTAAACATGACTAATACTTATATACACATAAAACAACCATGACCTATCCCAAGGACTAACTTTTTTACCCAAAAGAAAATTTGAGAAAACACATACTAACATACATGGGTGCTCCTACGAAAAGGATACATGAAAATGACATCACATCTAAGCATGGTGGTTTCCCACAAGCACTCCATTTCCAACCATAAAGAAAACCAATACAATGAAAGAGAATTCCAGTCCACTGAGAATCACACAAGGAACACAAACACTTGATGGTTTTACACACAACACAAGGACCCAACTTGACAAGGATTTTGGTTAAGGTGAATGGCCAACCATTGGAAACTAGTCCTTCATTCACAACTGAATAGGACAGGTTAAGTGATCGACATACCGTATGAACACATGGTCAATAACTCAGCCACTAATCTATGTGAGGTGCGAAGGCCAAGTGGTTAAGTTATCCCATGTCTCCTCCTCCACATTCACCCATTGGTCAATACCTGTATAAGTATATCCTACACACTCAAATCAAAACATCAAATCCCACAACACAATCATAGCTGAAGCATCATTAATAGACCAACGAGAAGCATAACCTAGCTAGGTACATATCCATCATACAATTACATCATATAATAATCAACTCATTTTATCATTTAATCTAGTACTATAAGATGAATCGATACGTACTGGTGAGACAAGGGCAGGCCTTACATACTACCCCCCTAGGAAATGACTTACTCTGAGAAGTCATCGAGAGGAGGATAGAAGCACTTTCCTAAACTTCTTTGCACTAGACAAGGTAAGTATAGAAGATAACATATGTAATAAGTTTTCACAAAATTTTAAAACATGGTACTAAATGCCATAAAAGCGTAATTCTTTTCCCAAAACACATTCTATAGATTAAAAACACAACACCAAGAATTCCATGTTCTTCAATCGTTTCCACACGTGTAGAGGAATTCACACATCATAATACATGTTTATATAGAAACATCAAATCATATACAGATACATCAATGTAGAGCTTACACAAAACACACATTTTCATTCATCCACATTACATGAATTTACTTCACAAGGCTCACAGAAGGGTTTAGAGGGATGTCATAGTCTCATCATAGAACCAAGTAACCGATCACCAGTGCCAAGAAACCAATGATCAAATAATCAAGTGGAATGATGGTCTCGAGGCCACACACCTAGGGACCCTACCAAACATTTCCACAATTGACCTACCTCTTGTTTGTATAAGGGGATTAGCCTCCAAGAGATAGTCAACAAAAAGAACATCACTCACTAGGAAGGTAAGTTGATGATGACTAGCCCATACTAGCCCACACTTACCCCTATCCTCAAAAGTTTCCCATGTCTGCTTCCTTATATACACTCGACTAGAGGTCGCTCCATTGACATGGCAAGAAGAACAACACAACACAAGACCAGCATTTGAAAACAAAAAAAACCTAGCTTAGCCAACACACATTTCAAAAAGAAAATACCAAAAGAAGAAGTCCCCAAAATCAACAATAAAATAAATAAATGCACGCAATTTCAACAATAAGGCAACGTAACCACAAGGGTCAAATGAAAAAGGAAGATTCAAAGATTTGTGGCTAAGCTACTTACAGTCAAGATAAAATAACATCGTTGGTCATCACAAGCAAGGTAAGTAAAGTCACTAATAACTGAAAGAAGATCACAAACCATGAAATTGCACATTACGTCACAATGTGACTAACAATAAGTCACCAATAAGGAAGGAGAGAAATCACAGTCACTACATGTGCTACACAAACACAACCAATGCAACAACATCATGTAGGTAGGTAGTATCAAATGCGCCTTCACGTATGACTACGTGGAATCATGCCCTTCTCAAAGGTAACACATCATCAGTATAGTGTATCATGCCCTTCTCAAAGGTAACACATCATCATCATAGTACCAATGTCTCTAGAATGCTACACATCCAACTCAAAATAAGATACCAAGGGTAAAAGCAAGCTTGCACCAAGTAACATGGCCTCGAGCAAATCACATGCCCATACCAAACCATAACCAAGATTCCCAAGTCATATGCCAATAGTACCATCAAAGAACATTGCATGATAGGCTAGCACTATGAACCTCTCAAAGGTCCATTCACTAAGGAGAAGTCACCAAAATCAACAATAAAATAAATAAATGCACACAATTTCAACAATAAGGTAACGTAACCACAAGGGTCATGCAAAAAAGGAAGATTCAAAGACTTGTGGCTAAGCTACTTACAGTCAAGATAAAATAACATTGCTGGTCATCACAAGCAAGGTAAATAAAGTCACTAATAACTGAAAGAAGATCACAAACCATGAAATTGCACATTATGTCAGAATGTGACTAACAGTAAGTCACTAATAAGGAAGGAGAGAAATCACAGTCACTACATGTGCTACGCAAACACAACCAATGCAACAACATCATGTAGGCAGGTAGTATCAAATGCGCCTTCATGTATGACTACATGGAATCGTGCCTTTCTCAAAGGTAACACATCATCAGTATAGTGTATGGTGCCCTTCTCAAAGGTAACATGTCATCATCATAGTGCCAATGTCTCCAGAATGCTACACATCCAACTCAAAATAAGATACCAAGGGTAAGAGCAAACTTGCACCAAGTAACATGGCCTCGAGAAAATCACATGCCCATACCAAACCATAACCAAGATCCCCAAGTCATATGCCAATAGTACCATCAAGGAACATTGCATGATAGGCTAGCACTATGAACCTCTCAAAGGTCCATTCACTAAGGAGAAGTAGGGGGTACTCTTGCATAGGAAGGTATGGTTAGTTGGGTTAACCCCAAACCAATGTCACAACATGTCACCATAGCTCCCTAAGTTCTTCCCCTCCACTACTTAACTCCACACATGGAAGGTCTCCAACTCCAAGGCTAGACCTTACAAGGTAAACAAACAAGCAACCACCCAAGTATGACTCCACCATACTTGTAGCTATACACTCAACCCATGGATGGATACTTGGTATCACAAGCTCATGGGTACACAAATCATGTATGAGGTATTCACAACACATAGAAAGTACTCACATAACAGGTATTCACATCCACAAGGTAACACATAACACAATTTTTCTTTACTGTTTATTACTTAGTGAATTATGAACAACTTCCATACACAAAATCACATAACATTTACCATAAAGATGTTTAAGGAGTCTATCTAACACCAATTTGAATTAACCCTTCTAAGACTTAATTGGAATCTAACCAAAACTTCACATTTAGAGACATTTGCAATACACCCCAACAAGTATACCAACATACTAGCAATTACATACTAGGTCACAATTGAATTAAAACACATTATTTCAACTCACAAGATGGTGACTCATAACATCTCATGCATCATGAAGCTATCGATAAACCATATAACACTACCTAAGCACTACTAACAAAACACATATTTATATAACACAAGGTTCATAGGGTAAAGTCTTACCATACGAATAACCTATTAAAAGCTTAAGTCCCTAATTTAATATTCTAATTATATCATACGATGTCAAACATCTTCTTCACACAAAGTATGCACAATTTGATAGAAAATTTACCCAAGGTGCAAATCATAAGCTACAAATTTCACATTATGGAAGTACTTAACAAATGATCAACAAGCACACCATTCACCCTTGTATCATTTCGAAAACATAAATCATTTCTAAGCAATACCATGCATATTACTCAATTGCACCTCTTCCTTTCATAACCATTTTACAATCAAAAGCAATGTAAACATACACCAATGTCTTGCACTCATAAAATCCAAAGCAAGTTACAAGTCATGCAAGCATTTCTAGTTACCCAATCCCAAGGAGAATATGTCGATTTCCAATTGATAACCAGGGTTAAGAATCAAGAAGGTATGCAATTCTTGTAGTATGATATACACACGCAAAGTACACAAGGCATGAACTAATCAAACAAGCATTAAGGCTACATTATTCTCTCAAGGAACCCAAGCATAAAAATATACCATCATCTCTTTCACATCCGAAATCATAACATATATCAAGGCACAACTCAATACTAGAACTATTCCCACGATGCTAGCCTCTAATCCCAACCACATAGAGTACATAATAGGGAACATCACCACACTCCACAAAATACACAAGGGTGAGGAAAGGCCCAACACAACCTTCATGACCTAGACCAACCTACTCAAGAGGAAAATTAACAAGGAGGAACACAACCACCACAAAAGCACAAGCAAAAGACTTCAATAATCGTGTGACAAAGCCACCACGATGACAAAACAAGAGGATAGATATTCCTCCAAGGTGAAGGATGGTTGTTAGTCCACAACCTCACTCTCTCACAACTACATAGAGTGGGGGCAAGGGTCAAAGCACCCTCGATCCACTCCATGTTGGCCCAATCAAACACGCAATACCCAGAGCTCCCAATGTTTAAACTTGGGCTCTGATACCAAATGCCATGCCCACTTTTGCCATGTGGCCATGACAAAGAAAATGACATGTCATGTCCACATTTTCCATGTGGCCATGACATGAACAACCAAAAACTTTTCCCACCTATCCCTAAGACCCCGTCGCACAAGGCAGGGAAGGAAGACAAGGTGCAGAATGAACAACCATGACACCTAGTCAGGTGAACCAAACCAAGGAAAAAACCCATGTCAAGCATCGAGAGTTTAAATCAAAACAGAAGGAAGTAATCTATTACATTATTACATCTCTAGTTAAGATAAACATACATGAGTAAATGAGTTTACAATGTTGTTCCTTCCACATACATGAACATTATGAGAATCTCTAGACAAGAAGCTTTGAATCCATTTCTAAGACATAGAAAAACATCATAATGAAAGGGCAAGGCTTCCATCCTCAAGAATAAACAATTTAACATAAATAAAGTCATAGCCAATAAATTGATTTCCTTTACAATAAGAGTGCTCCTAACATCAATGATAATACAATACAATTACTAGCGGAGATATCTTCCCAACACATGGAAGAGTCGCACTCCAAGAATAAATTACAAAGGTCAATAGCAATACAACATAAATTAAATAATCATCGGGGTGTTCCAACGGCACCTTGAACCATCACGAGTACTTCATAAGATAAAGACAAAGATCTCACCAAGACTTCAAGAGAGTTCGCTTGAACGGTGACCAATGTGGAATGTTTCTCACCTCCCAACCATATTGCCATCATTGAGCGCAATAGATGTCTATTGCACCCTAGGCAACCGCCGAGCTATGGAGAGAGGAGAACATGGATCGACAATTGACATGGCCAAACTCACGCAACGAGGTCTTAAGTAGGGCATTAGGTTTAACCACATAAATAGTAAAACATGAGTCTCACATACTCAACACTTCCACAAGGGGGAAACAATAAGACAAGAGAAACTCATTACACAACCTACACACCAATTATTAGCTCCAAAACCAAATTCATCACAAGGGCACTCATGGCCAACAAGTGAGAGAGAGAAAGGAGGCCAATACTAAGAACATCTTTGCAAATAACTTCATATCTATCTTTTTTACAAGAACACTATTCATTTAGTTTTAAAGTAACCAAGAAGAAAACATGGAAACAACCAAGCCGCAATACATGTTACCTGTTAGCACACGATAACAACAAGGAATGTTTATGATTTTTTTTATAGTTAATATATATATATATATATATATATCATTGGTAAACTACTGTTTAACAGAAATAGAGAGTAAATGAGAAGGTAAGGCGTTAAGAATTTTCCAGCAACCATATACAACGAACAACGAGAGAGAGGGAGTGACTCAAATTTCTATGAGTTAATGGTAAACAGTATAACAATAATAAAATTAATCAAGACAGCAGTAGAACAGCAGTAACTTTAATGACAGTGGTATAACAATAGTAACTTTAATCGTGATAGTAGTAACTTTAATCAGGACAGTAGTATAACAATAGTAATGTTAATCATGACAGTAGTATAACAACAGTAACTTTAATCAGGACAACATTATAACAGTAACATTAATCGTGACAACAATATAACAATAGTAACTTAAATGACAATAGTATAACAACAGTAACTTAAATGACATCATTATATTGTGCCAGTATCTTCTAACATGATAAGAGCTGCCAAGCTTATAAATCCATCTGGTGGAAGCTGTCATATAATAATTACCAATTGCACATTGTGAAGGTGCAATGGTTATGCCAATAGGCAAATTCTAAGCCACAATAGTTAGGCACATTAAATATATAAAAAAGTGAATTTACAGAATCCATTAAATTTCTTCTAATAGAAAATGATATATGTAAAATTGTCAATCACCAATGTAATTTGAGTGGATGTAAGCTACAAATTTTTAAAATGTAGAAAATGGTAAAATACTCTTTTATTTATAGATTAGTAGAAAATGAAATAGCTACAAGAGTTCTCAAAAATGTATTTCGATTTTAGAATGGAGGCAGAAGCTGTGATTCAACAGCCTACTCTAAATACTTTGAATGCATTCATGTATGTGTTGGCAGGCAAGGTGAGCTTCAGTGTGCCCAACTCACCTATAGTGTGTGCTCACCATAAGCTTTTGAGATGGGTGTATAAAAAGGTTGGGGGCTCTTAGATGATGATTGTGATAATTTTGTTTATTGTTGTACATATTATTATTTAAAACAGTGAGTACATAATACTTGAGCATTCTCAATGAGTGAAGGTGATGAAGGATTCACAATTCATTTCCTACGAGAAAGACTGCCTATAGTGTTAGAGTTATCTCTAGTCCTGTGAAGCAGGTAGCCTTACATAAATATAAAGGAATTTAGAAAGGACTTACATAGTATAAATGACACAATAAACTACATTAAACTAAATAATGAATACGAATAAAATCTAGCAAAGGAAAAACTACCAAGAACTATACTTAGAACTACAAAGTAACGAAACATAATAAGCACATAACAAAGAAGTTTCATACAATTAAGGGATCACACATTTTTAGAGCTTTTAAAAAAATTGAATTTCCATTTATCCAAGAAAACAAATAAATTTATGACCTATATTTCTCAGATCACAACATAAAGGTCAATTCAAATAGTCTTCCATAGAGTACTCTTCAAAATACTAACTGATAAAAGGAAGTATAAACATACTGAAAAAGTTTAAAAGATGTTTGATTTTGTTTTGGAGTAGTTATGGATTATGTCCTTAAACAAAAATGATAGACATTTATAAAAGGCAGTGAGAAAAATTTCAAGTGTAATAAAAGAATTACAGGGACAGTCAAATGCCCTGAGAAGACTGATTTGCAAGATGAGCATAAGAGGAATGCCACAAAATTTTCTCACTCCCTAGAAACAAAGCACACAATTTTACAAAAAATTAACAATAAAAATTTTGACATCATGAAAGGAAGTGTTTTGGAAGAAATGTCAAGTAGTCTATAGAAGACATAGTCAAAATATTAAAATTCTCAAATAGCATCATCAGCTTGACAACTTGGATATAACATACACCAAGGAAATAGATCAATACTTTGGATATGTAAAAAATTGATTTGTAGAAAAGGATATGATTGCAGAATATACCATTCTTTTGATGAAAATATATATATACAGTGGATGTAATAACTCTACAGAAAGGTATAGATCGACATAGAGGGTAATATTATTATGGTACTTCCTTAATGCATAATGATTTTGAAAGAATAAAAATAATATTCCTAAATCTCTTGTATGCGAGCAAAAAAAGATTTTGCCTAGAGTAGTTTGAATCAACCTTTCAAAAAAATAGAAGTAATTTTTCTTTTGAGAATGAAGCTACATAAACAAAAATCCAAATGGAGTTGATTTACTTTCAAGGAATTATAGATTCAAGGAAGAGTATATTCAAAAAAACTTACCTAGATTACAACCATATCTTGGAGTTTAGTCTGCAAATGCACTCGATACAAAAAAAAACCTTTTTTAGCATCCTCCCTCCTACGCCTATTTACGCAACATTTCCCCAAAGCCAATGCCCAAAGAAATAACCTCTCCAAACCAGTAGAAAAAGATCCCTCCAAAAAAATAATGCCCTAAAATATTTTTTTGAAGGTCCTCGGGAACAGAGAGCCCCTCCCCCTTTTCTTTTTTTTTTTTGTTCTTTTCTAGTCATCTCTCCTTTCCAAGAAACCCTAGCTCTCATTTTCATCTCCCCCGCCCACAAGCATGCTTCCTTACCTCCTACCAACTCTTCGCCAAAAGTTTCCAAAAAGAATCTAGAAAAGCATTCTTTTTCAAAATAAATACCATCCCAAAACTCAATATGCTACCACACAATGAAAAGGGGTGATTCTAGACAAAACAGTCCCCCCTTTGAATAGGATTATGATGATATTATATATATTTGGCTTAATTATAATTCACTTATACTTGGATATGATATAGTATTTTAAAGGCACTATTGGATAGATACTGAAGTAAAACAAATAGCTTGAATACGTCAAACAATACCACAATTTAACTCACATATGATTTCCCTCCACATTGAAAATCCATTAGAACCTAACAAGGTAGTGGGGCCAACCTTCCGTAAGACAAACAACTTTTATAGAAGAGAACTTACCAAACGTAAATGCATTTCCAAAAATCTCTAATATATATATATATATAAGCATATGGTTAAACGCATCACTATTAAGAAGAATAAATAACTAGAGTTTTAATTAAATGCCCACACCAATTTCCAAAGTGATGAAATCAAAAACAAGGGAAGAAAACTTGACGGAAGAATGGTTTCATTAGGAGATTTTCCAAATCCTAGTAAACAGGCTATCTTTCCTAAACATGACTAATACTTATATACACATAAAACAACCATGACCTATCCCAAGGACTAACTTTTTACCAAAAATAAAATTTGAGAAAGCACATACTAACATACATGGGCGCTCCTATGAAAAGGATACATGAAAATGACATCACATCTAAAGCATGGTGGTTTCCCACAAGCACTCCACTACCAACCATAAAGAAAACCAATACGATGAAAGATAATTCCAGTCCACTGAGAATCACACAAGGATCACAAACAATTGATGGTTTTAAACACAACACAAGGACCCAACTCGACAAGGATTTTGGTTAAGGTGAATGGCCAACCACTGGAAACTATTCCTTCATTCACAACTGAACAGGATGGGTTAAGTGACTGACATACTATATGAACACATGGTCAATAACTTAGCCATTGATCTAGGTGAGGTGCGATGGCCAAGTGGTTAAGTAATCCCATGTCTCCTCCACATTCACCCATTGGTCAATACCTGTATAAGTATATCCTGCACACTCAAATCAAAACATCAAATCCCACAATGCAATCATAGCTGAAGAATCACTAATAGACCAATAAGGAAGCGTAACCTAGCTAGGTACACATCCATCAAACAATTACATCATATAATAATCAATTCCTTTTATCATTTAATCTAGAACTATAAGATGAATTGGTACATACTAGTGAGACAAGGGTAGGCCTTACAACTTTCCAAGAACTTTGGAGACACATGAATTTGTTTAGGATTGCAAAGTTAATGACAAATTATCCCAACAATCCCATGTTACCTATACATGCTTCATCCCTACTTTCTCATGCAAATGGAACAAAAATACACGTAAATCATCTTATCATACATGGCTTAGAACATGTACAAAAAAAGATGGAATTCTTACCCACATTCTATGCACCTACATTAGTGACCAACATACTTTAACACATAGGTAGAGAGACATAGTTTAACACATGTTTGACATTATATCCTCATTTCACCTTCTATAGGTCTAGCATACCTTCATTTCACCTACTATATGGGTTATGGCCATAACAAAATGAGGAAGAGAGAAAGAGAGAGACATAACAAGAGAGACATGGTTGGAATGATTCACATATACTCATTTCATCTTCTATATGGTTTCCATGCTTTGCATATCCTCATTTCACCTTTCTACATTTGCTTTACACCTGCCACTTTGCATACATGTCTACCAAGGAAGTCACAACTACAACACATTGGGGAATACAATGGAGAAGACCTTTGATTAATGCCCTAGAACACATTGGATCAAATGAGAACACCTTATCAACCTAAGAAGAGTAGAGGAAAGACCTAAAAATGGAGATTACAACATAGCTTTTAGTTTAGTTTCCTCAACTAGAAAGGTTCTAGGAGTGAAATTTTGCATTCCATACCTCGTGGGGTCAAATTAACCATGCCAATGCATTGGGGTGGGTGGGTGAATGCTAGAGGAGGTGTCTTTTTGGTGGTGAAGCCTCTTGGTCATTATCAACTAAATCAAACGGAGATAGTCTCTTAAGAGCCCTAAGATAAAAAGGTGTCAAACTTTGGACCGACGGTTCTGTCAAACTGTGACACCTACAAATGTCTTCTTTGCATGTATAGGTGGATTTCAGGTCCACCTACAAATACATATCTCAATTTTTTTAAATCAATTTCATTTGCCTATGGTGGCAAGAAACTTATTGTTCCAAAATGCTTCAGTTTCATGTAGTGGAAAGGTGCTAGGAGTGAAATTTTGTATTCCATAGCTCATGGGGCCGAATGGATTGCACCAACATGTCAGGGTGGGAGGGTAAATGCTAGGAGAGGTCTTGTTTCATGTACCAACTGTCCCAGTCATTCTAGGCTATTCCGACAAGGGATCTTAAGTGACTTTGTTGGAAGCCTATAGCCCAGAATGACTGCGACACTTGGCACATGAAAAAGGACCTTCTCTAGCATCTACCTAACCACCCCAATGTTTTGGCATAGTCCATTTCACCCCAAGAGGTGTAGAACAAAAAATGGCTTATGGCAAGGTTATGTTGAATGCCACTAATGTATTTTACAAGAAGGCCGTTGATTTCAGCACATGCAAATGAATTAGAGTTGAAAAAAATGAGAGAGGTTATTGTGGATGGACCCAATGTGCACCTGTAGGTCTAAATGAAAGGTTCATAGGTGCCACAAATTCTGGGAACTGCTTTGTCAAAGTTTGGGAGTTTTTTGCTCTTGGGGATCTTAAGTGACTTTACTAGAAGCCTATAGCCTGGAATGACTGTGACAATTGGCACATGAAATGAGACCTCCCCTAACATTTAGCCACCCACCTTGATGTGTTGGCATAGTCCATTTGGCCCCACAAGGTGCAAAATGAAAAGTATGGCTTATGGTAATGTTATGTTGAATGCCACTAATGCATTTTGCAAGAATGCATTTAATTTTGACATGATAAAGTGGATTGGTTTTGAAAAAACATGGATAGAATCAACGTGCACCTATAGGTCCAAACGAAACATTCCCAGGTGCAAAAAATTCCAAGAACTCCTTCATCAAAGTTTGGCAGTTTTTTGCTCTTAGGGATCTTAAGCGACTTTGTTAGAAGTCTGTAGCCCGGAATGATTGGGAAACTTGGCACATGAAACAAGACCTCCCCTAATATTTACCCACCCACCTTGATGTGTTGGCATAGTCCATTTTTCCCCATGAAGGGTAGAATGGAAAGTATGTCTTATGGCATGGTTATGCTAAATGTCATTGATGCATTTTGCAAGAATGCATTTAATTTCGACACGGTTAAACAAATTATAGTTGACAAAAACTGAGAGAGGTTATTGTGGATGACCCCGTTTGTACTTGTAGGTCTAAATAGAATATTCTCAGGTGCCATGAATTCCAAGAATGCTCCATCAAAGTTTGGCAATTTTTTGCTCTTAGGGATCTTATGTGACTTTGCCGAAAGCCTGTAGATTGGAATGATTGGGAAACTTGGCGTACAAAATGTGACCTCCCTTAGCATTTAGCCACCCACCTTGATGTGTTGGCATAGTCCATTTGGCCCGATGAGGACATAACGAAAAATATGGCTTATGGCAAGGTTATGGTTAATGTCACTAATGCATTTTGCAAGAATGAATTTAATTTTGGCACGATCAAATGGATTGGAGTTGAAAAAATCAAGAGAGGTTATTATGTACAGACCCAACATGCACCTGTAGGTCCAAACAAAACATTCTTAGGTGCCACAAATTCTGAGAAATGGCCTGTCAAAGTTTGACAGTTTTTTGCTCTTAGGGGTCTTATGCGACTTTGCTGGAAACCTGTAGCTCAGAACGATTGGGACACTTTTCACATGAAATGAGACTTCCCCTAGCATTTAACCACCCAACCCAATGTGTTGGCATAGTCCATTCAGCCCCACGAGGCACACAATGATAAATATGGCTTATGGCAAGGTTATGTTGAATGCTAGTAATGCATTTTGCAAGAATGCATTTAATTTGAGCACGATAAGATGGATTGGAGTTGACAAAAACTGAGAGAGGTTATTGTGGATGGACTCCACATGTATCTGTAGGTCTAAATGGAACATTTCCAAGTGCCACAAATTTTGAGAATTATTCCGTTAAAGTTTGGTAATTTTTTGCTCTTAGGGATCTAAAGTGACTTTGCCGAAGCCTATAGCTCGGAACGACTGGTACACTTGGTGCATGAAATGAAACCTCCCCTAGAATTTACCTATCTACCCTAACATGTTAGCATAGTCCATTTGGCCTCACAAGATGTATAACAAAAAATAAGGCTTATGGAAAGGTCATGTCGAATGCCACTAATGCATTTTGCAAGAATGCATTAAATTGCGACACAGTCACATGGATTGGAGTTGACAAAAACCAAGAGAGGTTCTTGTGGATAGACCCCATGTGTACTTGTAGGTCCAAATGAAACATTCCTAGGTGCCATAAATTCTGAGAACCACTCTGTCAAAATTTGGCAGGTTTTTGCTCTTAGGGATCTAAGTGACTTTGCTAGAAGCTTGTAGCCCAGAACGACTGGGACACTTGGCGCACAAAAAGAGACCTCCCCTAGAATTTAATCACCAACCCTGATGTGTTGGAATAGTCCATTCATCCCCATGAGGTGTATAATGAAAAGTATGGCTTATGACAAGGTTATGCTGAATGCCACTGATGCATCTTGTAAGAATGCATTTAATTTTGGCATAGTCAAACGGGTTGGAGTTGACAAAAACTAAGAGAGGTTATTGTGGATGGACCCCATGTGCACTTGTAGGTCTAAAAAAAACATTCCTAAGTGTCATTAATTCTAAAAACTGCTTCGTCAAAGCTTGGCAATTTTTTGCTCTTAGGGATGTTAAGTGACTTTTTTCGGAAGCCTGTAGTCTGAAACGACTGGGACAATTGGCACATGAAATAAGACCTCCCCTAGCATTTATCCACCCACCCTGATGTGTTGGCATAGTCCATTAATCCCCACAAGGTGTGGAATGCAAAATTTCACTCCTAGCACCTTTCCATTGCATGAAACTAAAGCATTTTGGAACAATGCATTCCTTGCCACCATAGGCAAATGAAATTGATTAAAAAAAACTAAGATAGATATTTGTAGGTAGAATTGACATCCACCTATACATGCAAAGAAGACATTCGTAGGTGTCATGGTTTGACATAACATTTGGTCAAAAGTTTGACACCTTTTTTATCGTAGGGATCTTAAGAGATTGTCTCCGTCCGATGTGGCCGATAACGACCAAGAGGCTTTGCCACAAAAAATATACCTCCCCTAGTATTCACCCACCCACCCTGATGTGTTAGCACTATTAGTTCAACCCCTTGAGGTACATAATGCAAAATTTCACTCCTAACACCTTTCTAGTTGAGGAAATTAAACTAAGTGTTGTACTTGGCTATTGATAAAAAAGTTTGATAGTTGGTTCTTCAGAATGATCGTACTATAAAGGTGTTCTCACTTGATCCAATGTGTTCTACAAGAATAAATCAAAGGTTCTAGGTAATCAAGTAAAAAGGTAAATGGTATGTATACTCAAGTGCTTGTAGTTTTGTTTCATAACATGTTGATTTCTTAGAATGACATGGAGATAAAATACTTAACATTAAATTAATCAAAACTTAACATGAAATCACATTCAATGGTTGTCAATTCTTAGCACCAAATGTGAAGAAACACATGAGGGTTTGTAAGATGGAACCCTTGTCATTAAAAC
The DNA here is from genome assembly GCA_027924645.1 of Cunninghamia lanceolata. Lineage (NCBI taxonomy): Eukaryota > Viridiplantae > Streptophyta > Pinopsida > Cupressales > Cupressaceae > Cunninghamia > Cunninghamia lanceolata. The sequence continues at coordinate 3,883,665 of BSBN01001394.1, read as the reverse complement.
TCATAGTAAAATTATGATATTATGGTCATAATCTCCTCATAAGATATGACAAAGCTAGTTCAATAAGGTCCTTCTATGATTTCATGTTGCAAAGCTGAGTTTGATGTACAATTTGCAAATTTGGTCTCCATGAATGAAACCATAATAAAAAATGATGAAACAATCTTTGAAGGAACCCCTATCACTATGATGCATGAAGAACCATGGCTGCTCCCAAGCCTCATAGAGGAGATTTTGGTCAATAATGCCACCATTGGTACTGTGAAACCTTCAAACCCTGAGGGCCTACAAGACAAATGCAAAAAATTATCAAGTTGACTCCAAAGGACATAATGGCATGACCCTTCAAGAAAGCATGACCCTTCAAGCAAATATGACCCTTCAAGCATAAATAAGAGTCATACCATGCTAGGTTAGGGATGCATAAGGATTATGCCTACCTTACTTTCCTTCCAAAACCAACTCCATAAGGATTAAATGCCTACCTCCATAATACTCAAATCCTACATGCAAATGCAATTGCAATATTTAGCCAAAATGAGTACACCAACATGATGAAATGAGACAATACCATCAAAATATCCCCACATAAGCCAAGAAACTAGGTGAAAACATGAAATACAACCTCAATCTAGACAAGACCTTTCAAGCAAACATAATGGCATGAGAAGCCACTTGACTTAGTGTGATCAAACGAAGCTAATCAACTAGGACCAAGGAGAACATACAAGAAGGTAAGAAAAATGTTAAAAATATAGAAGGTGAAATGAGGATAGAAAAGAAAAATGTAATCAATCACAAAAATTAATAATTGTACACATAATATACCTTTGCATCATTACAATAATTTAATCTAATGAACCATCTGGATGCACTCTACTGTTTATGGTGTCAAGTATTGCTTCATGGTTAGACTCACAAACTTTACACAAGTTTCTATTCAATGGTCTACCCCCAGATTTTATCAAACAAACATTTCATGCCACAACAAGGTTAGAATAATGAAGAATCTTCCTATGTGTGTCTAAGTCCTTGAACAACCACACATCATAATTCTTCACTGGACACCTTCTAATCCATGTTCTAGTAGCAACTACCGATCTTTTAGGATACTAAATGTTTTCTCCATCTATGACAGGGGCTGCCAATTTTTTTTTCCTCAACAGAATGACATAAATAATAATCTATTCCCTCATCATTATCTTCATTTGCAATAACTGCATATACATGCCCTACATTAAATTGTACAAAAAAGATTAAAATTCATTAAATGATAAAAAATACTACATCATAATCTCAAATATATATTAATTTTCATTAAGTATTATATTACTTGGTTCAACTAGATTTGAAATATGGTCAAAGTCAATTGATGATTCTATCTGCATGAATTGTAGTGCTCCTATAAGTTGATACGTCTGAAGTGGGCTTAAAGATCTAGCATGCCATTCATCGACCCATTCTTTTGACACACACTCATTCCAAGAAAATTCATACATGATGAATAAAAACATACCATCTACTTTAAATAAATAGTTAGCTACATTTGAGCTTCTAAAAGAGTGGAACTCACTCGATCCTGTCACTATACAACAATCTTCATATTTTGCAATGTTAGCTTCTTCTATCAACCAAAATAATCTACGAACTATAGACTTCATTATGTGGACCCATTGTAAAGTTGCACCATTCGACGATGGATGCTACATCTGTCAACTTTGCACTATCCTTGTACTTTAATTCTTCTCATGCTAAGGCTCTTTTAATACATGCTTGAACACCATCATGCTCCCCTTTTCCATGCCCAACCTCAAAGAAATTACATATAAGTTGAACACCATTGAATATATGCATCCTACTCAACCAATACAACATTCATGAATTCTTAAATTGTGATACACAATTATCTGACCATATGATATGCTCATCAAACATGGTCCTCCTGCTTCTCATATGACCATAGAACATTTGAAAGAAACCTTGCACAAACTCTGTAGAATGTGTGCGATCATCACTAATACAAAAATGACACTCCCTTAATATCTTTCTATCTTCCTCTGTACTATCAGGTGCATGAATGAATGTTATATGTACAAATATAGCAGCCTGAGTGGAGTTGTAGTACCATGATTGAACCTCATTCTATGGTTGTAGTGTATAATTCTCTGCAAATTCTACAATTGATATGATCGTACGAAGAGGAAATGTTTCCTTGCATAAATTGAATTGCAAGTCCAACCATCAAGCTATGTGTGTATGCCTTGCATACTCATAAACTATATTTTCTTGAAAAATATGCATAAATGTAGATACTGGTATTTCTTCATTAACCAATTCACACCTTTTTGCTTCTTTACCATCTTTTAGACTGTATTCCATTGTCTTATATTTTCCAAAAGGTACTAATTAATTTCTAATTGCAAGTGCATTCTCCATGTGTACATAAGTTATCAAATGTTGCAAACCACCGCAACTATCACATGTTCCATCCAAACATGATGTCTTATAAAACATTTGTCCATCTACTATTTCACAAAAATGCTTGAAATGAAATACTTGGATATGATCAGATATCAAAGGCACCATACCGTATGACTACTCCGGAGTTGATGGAATTGAAAGTCCAGCTACAAGAGCTATTGGCTAAAGGGTCGATTAGACCTAGTGTATCACCTTGGGGAGCACCTGTGATCTTTGTCAAAAAGAAGGATAGAACCTTGTGTCTATGTATAGACTATTGTATGCTCAACAAAGTAATGATAAAGAATAAGTATCCTCTACCGCATATTGATGATCTTTTTAATTAGATGCAAGATGCAATAATATTCTCAAAGATTGTTCTATGATCTAGATATCATCAGTTGAGATTAAAAGTGTGTATGAGGAAAATTGATTATGATAAACTTAAACAAATAAAAAACCAATAACATAAAGAGAACCGATCTAAATAAAAGCCATTACTAATAAATCAATAAAACATGAAAGCTTTTACTGAGATTTGTATTGTTCCCTTTGGATGAATGTAGATTACTCAATAGTATTGCAAAACCATGGTTGCAACAAGCAAGTAGTGTGCTCAAAGATCAATGTCAAAAGATCGTGAAGTTGCTCAATCGATGCAATGTATGCTCAAAACGCTATTAAGTATGCCTGAGAATAAGTGATCGAAGAGGGATTGAGAAGGAGATGAGAGGGGTTTATATAGATTTCAACAAAGATCGATCAACGGTCCAGATAATTCAGAAGAATCAACAGAGGAGAACAGTTGAGGAACGTGCAACGAATAAGAAGAAGACAAGTGTCACACAAAAGCTATTTTATTTGAGTTAAACACTTTCTTTTCTAAAGATAAGACATGCTTTTCATAAATTAGAAAGCTTTTTTCTAATTTAAGAGAAATTGATAAAAACAAGGTTGAGTGAATAGATAACTCAACTTTAGATTTGCTTTTGCATGATTTGAGAGAAATTAAATAATAAATTATTTAATTGTGTGTGCATGGAGAAGAAAACTTATTTTTAGAAGATTTGAAAGATATTTGTAGATAAGAAAGCAAATTAAATAAATAGATTTATTTAATTGTTGTGCATGATTTGGAAGAATAAATAAAATATTTGATTTATCTTATTTTTGGAGAATGAGAGAATTTAAATAAATTTGATTTGATTTATTTAAATTTGGAAGAATGAATTTGATTTAATTAAATAATTATGAATTATTTAATTGTTTGGATAAGATAGAATTTGTGATGAATTAATTAAATAATGGGATTTATTTAATTAATGGAGACTTGAGATTTGGAAAGAAGATAATGATTTAATTAAATAATATAAATTATTTAATGGAGACCTGAAATTTGAAAGAGGATAATGATTTAATTAAATAATATAAATTATTTAATTAATGGAAGAATAAGGTTGATTTTGCTGAAATTAATTAAATAAAGGGGATTTATTTAATTAATGTTAAATTTTGAAGTTTTGGAAGAATTTGATGAAATTAATTAAATAATTAGATTATTTAATTAATGTTGAAATGCAGGTGATGCTATAGATTAGACGAAATGCAAGTGATTCGAAGACATGGTCATTTTAGGGTGTCTACATTTTGCCCCTCTTTGATGTGATGCAGTTTATAGCGTTGCATCAAAGAAAACGATTGTTGAAGACATGATACAATTTTTGATGCCCCAGTGTAGCTAGTTGCCCCAGTGTAGCTGGCATAGGGTGCCCCCTCGAGAGGAAAGATAGGGAAGTGACATAAGAACTGTGTTGACGCTTGACTAGAAGATTTGTTGGAGATAGGCGAGGTTGAATAGAAGAAAGTGGAGATAGAAAAGAACATAAGAGAAAGACTATTGATCGATCATTGCAATGAAAAACTATATAAGGCCATGGAAAAATGGATGGTGTAAATGGATGAGCTTGTTGCAATGGTTTCACATTTATTTATAAAGAGCAATCCTTATTTTTGATATAGCACGTGGATAGTTCGCCACCAAGGTATAAAAGACCAAGGTGCAGTAATATCCGAGTGCATGGATGTTGACTCTGCAAGCAAGCGGATTGAATTTAGATCCCTTTAGACATAATATGACCTTGTTGGTACATGTGAATGAGCCATAGTCTTGAACAAAAAATAAACTTCAATACATGTAAATGCAAGAAGAATATTAATATGTAAGATGCTAGGTCATAACACACACAAGATAAATATAATGCTAAGAAAGATACTAAAGTTCATTCCTCAAACACGGCACACAAAAAAATAATGACTATGCCCCCAATCCGTACTGCATCGCAACATACCAAGATTATAGATAAATCAAGGTAGCCTTGAATAGGTAATGGATAAAGGAACAAAAGATAAACCATAACACAAATTGACTGACTTACAAAGTAAACATATAGCCAACATATTCTCTTGCCAAAGAGGTTGCTCAGGATAGATTGGATAGGAAAGATAACAGCCTTATCGTAGGAACTCTGTGTCCGTTAAAGGGTGCTATCTACCTAAAAAGACAATGTCTCACTGCAGGAAATGCCACATGTCACAGGAGACGCGTGTTTTGGTCTCGACAATGGAACACTTCGTAGAAGACAAGCTTGTTGATCTAGGGCTTTGGTTAAGCAGGACTTAGCTGATGTTGGCAATCAGAACAGAAGGATAGTAGATGACTCTAGAAGTAAGTTTCTTTGCTTTAGGTTTGTTAAGAACTTTTGCTTTGAAAGGATGCGTACGTTTGCTGTTTTGCTGCTTGAGTTAGTCAAGTCAAGGTGAATGGATTTTGAAAAATGGAAGACTAGAAAGATGACACGCTAATGGATTGAGATGGATGAAGAATGATGAATCATATGTGCCTGAGTACTTGATACAACCTTCGTATTCCAGACTGCCTACATACCCTGTATCCACGGGATCAAGGCACATTACGAGGAAAGATGAAAGAAGATAATATGTAGTTCTAGATAGAGTGATGAATGGGTCAAGGTGAAGGAGGGGATCTTATGTACCTAAGTACTGGATACTTCCTTTGTATTCCAGACTACCTACATACCCATATCCATGGGATCAAGGTACTTTAAGATTGAGAAGATGATATGTAGTTCTAGTTGTGTGATGATGTAGGAAAAGTGTTGAGAAGATAACAGCCTTATCATAGGAGCGATGTGTTCGTTAAAGGATGCTATCGGTGGAAAAGAGAAAAGATTGAAGAGCACGAACCATGAACAAGGCACCAATCCTAGACCCAAGTTAAGGAAAGAGTTGCCCCCATTCCGGTAGAGGAATTTGTATGGATGACTGACGAAGAAGACCTAGAAAGTTGTGACCTAGGACTAGATAGTGCAAACTATTGACACAAATCAAGATGTGGGATGACGATGAGGGACATTGACAAATTTTCAAGCTATACTAGATAGGGAGATGGAAATGCAAACAAGGTCAATGATTTTATTATGGATGTATGGATGAAAGGCGTGCTTTGTGCACTGGACATGGAGTGGATAGGACTCGATAAATGATGGGTGCTGACTCTACACATAGCACCTGTTTTCCAGGTTTTCACTATGGTACTTATCCAAGGCACCTGTTTACCAGGTTTTCACCAGAGGACAGATTTTTTTTATTTTTTTATGTTTTTCATTTTTTTTTATGGAATACTCTGAGGATCAGGCATAGAACTTCTTGAGATGAACATTGTTAAGTGGCTCATGTAGAGGGATGCCGTTAGGTGTAGCTAAAGTATAAGCTCCTGATCTGTATGCTGTTGTGACAATAAAGGGACCTAACCAGTTAGGCTCAAACTTTCCCTTCTTTTCTTAATCTGCTTGATTTCTCTGATTCTCTTTAAGGACAAGATCACCAACTTGAAACCATCTTTCTTTGATCTTTTTGTTGTAATTATGCTAGAGGTGGTTTTGATAGACATGGAGATGATTAAGTGCGGCAAGGCACCTCTCATCTAGTAGTTCAAGCTCAGCTAATCTAGAAGTGCAATACTCCTCTCCGCTGATCAGGTCCTGCATGGATACTTTGAGGGATGGGATCTCGACCTCTATAGGTAGGATGGCTTTAGAGCCAAAGACCAAGGCATAGGGTGTGGCACTAGTTGGTGTTCTAATACTAGTGCGGTAGGCCCATAGGGTAGGATTGAGTTGCAAGTGCCAATCACGACCAGCTTCATTGACTATTTTCTTGAGGATCTTGAGAATAGTCTTATTGGAAGCCTCAGCTTGGCCATTACTCTGCGGATAGTAGGGAGTTGAAAAGTGATGTTGGATATTGTATTGTGTGCATAAGGCACAGACATCTTGGTTCTTGAATGGTCTCCCATTATCAGTGACAATGGCTTGGGGAATACCATACCGGCATATGAGGTAGTTAAGGATAAACTTGGCTATTTTCTTACTGATGATATAGGTCATGGGAATGGCTTCAGCCCACTTCATGAAATACTCAGTGGCAATAATGATGAACTTATGGCCATTGGATGAGGAAGGGTGGATTTGTCCTATGAGATCGAGACCCCATTGAGAAAAAGGCCATGGAGTAGTCACAGGTTGTAGTTCATGAGCTGGTGCATGAATTAAATCTCCATGCTGCTGGCATTGTAGACACTTCTTAGCAAACTGTGCAGCATCTTTCTCTATTGTAGGCTAGTAGTAACTTGTTCTCAGTATCTTCTTAGCGAGATTAGGACTGGTAGAATGTGCGCCATAGACACCTTTGTGTATGTCTCGTAAGGTGGCTTCGGCTTCTTCCGCGTTAAGACATTGTAAGAGGATACCATCGAGACTTCGGTGATATAGTGTATCACCCAGAATGGTGTAACGGGAGGGTCGACGGATAAAGGTTTTGCATTGGGTGGATGATAGGTCAAAGGGAAAGGTATTGTGCTTAAGGTATTCATAGATATCTTCATACCATGGGTAAATGGGACCAAGAAGTTCATAGATGATTTCAGTAACTGGAACAACGACAACTGGTATCAATAATTGCTCGATCAAGAATTCAAATTTCTGTGTATTAGCAGGCATGTCAATCAGTGACCTGACATAAGCCATAGAATCTGCAGCTTTGTTATGCTCTCTTGGAATTTGCTCAAATGTAATGCTATAAAAGTGTGGTTTGTAGGCATCCACTAGTTCCTTGTAGGGGACCAACTTTTCATCTTTTGTTTGGTACTCATCTGTGACTTGGCGAACGACTAGTTGTGAGTCTCCATATACTTGTAATTCTGTGATGTCCCATTGAATTACTGTATTGAGACTTATGAGGAGTGCTTCATACTCGGCGATGTTGTTTGTGCAAGGGAATGCAAGCCGATATGACTTTGGAATATAGTCATTTTGAGGTGTGATTAATAAGATGCCGGCCCTGATCCATGCTGTGTGTAGGAACCATCGAAGTATAACTTCCACTTTATTGAGTTGGAAAGTGTAAATAGATTCTCATCCAGAAAGTCTGCTACCATTGGGTGTGTATCTGTCATAGGTGCTTCTGCTAGTTGATCTGCTAGGGCTTGTCCCTTGATTGCCTTGCAATCCATGTACTCAATGTCAAACTCACTAAGGATCATGACCCATTTAGCTAGTCTGCCTGTAAGAGCTGCTTTTGCTAGTAGATACTTCAATGGATCAATTTTGGCTATAAGATTTGTGTGTTGGTTCAACATGTAATGCTGCAACTTTTGGGAAGCGAACACTACTGCTAAACAAGCTCTTTCCATCGGTGAATAATTGAGTTCATATCCCACCAAGGTTCTACTAATATAATAAATTACATGCTCTTTTCCTATTTCATCATTTTGTGCTAGAAGGGCCCCTAGGGCCGAAGTTGTAGTTGAGATGTATAATATCAAAGGTTTATCAACAACTGGTGGAACCAATACAGGAGGTGTAGCTAGATACTCTTTGAGCTGAGAAAATGCTGCTTGACACTTGTCGTCCCATCGAAATAAGACATCCTTGCGGAGTAAGTGTTGAAATGGTTGACATTTATTTGCTAGCTGTGAGATGAAACGCCTGATGGATTGCAACCTTCCCTGAAGGCTCCTTAATGCTTTGAGGTTCTTTGGTGGAGGCATCTCCACTATAGCCTTTACTTTTGCTGGGTCTACTTCGATACCTCTGCGAGATACAATGTATCCCAATAGCTTTCCTGATGTTACACCAAAGACACACTTCTTTGGATTGAGTCTTACTTGGTATTTCTCGAGCCTGTCAAAGATCTGTCCTAGAACTTGTATGTGATCTGCCCTAGAAGATTTAGCTAGTATGTCATCAACATAGTTCTCCATGATATGATGAAAGAGGTCATGGAATATCACTTTCATTGCTCTCTAATAGGTTGCTCCTGCATTCTTTAGACCAAACGACATGACACACCAACAATAGTTGCCCCAAGGACAAGTAAAGGTTGTTTTATGTTGATCTTCTTCTGCTATCCTTATCTGATTATAGCCTAAGAATCCATCCATGAGAGAAAGCATTTCATGACCTGCAATCAAGTCTACTATAATGTCAATGTTTGGTAGTGGAAAGTCATCTTTGGGACATGCTTTATTAAGATCTCTAAAATCATTGCACATGCGGATGCACCCATTGGGTTTAGACACAGGTACAATGTTTGATACCCAGTTTGAATAGTCAATAGGTCGTATGAACGTTGCATCTAATAGCTTCTGTATTTCCACTTTTACTAAGAGAGCTATCTGTGGGTGCATCTTTCTCAGTTTTTGCTTGACTGGTTTCACTTTTGGATCAACTGTGAGATAGTGAACTACTAGCTTAGGGTCTAACCCTGGCATATCAGAATAGGTCCACGCAAAGTTGATGATTATCTGTAAGAAGAATGTGTTAAGATTCCTATGCTCTATTTCTGATAATGATGCTGCTAAGAATGTGGTCTTTGGATTTTGCTCTATGCCAAGGTTTATCTCTGTAGAATCTTCTACTAGGAGAGCTGACTTCTCTTGATACTTAGATGGTAGGGGAAGGTCAAATCCTCCATCCTCAGGTGCCACAGTTTGGTTTTCACCTTTGGATGCGTCCTTTGTTTTTACTATTTTGTGATCAGGAGGTACCACAGTGTGGTTTTCACCTAGAGATCTTTCTTTATTTTTACTTTTGCGACTGGAGGATTTGGCATTCTCACCAAAATAAACTGTTGGCTCTAGTTCCATTACAAAACCTGCTTTGTGATCACCAAGGGGGATACCTTCCCAAAGTCCCATGAACTCAGCTAAAGCTTTGTCATTCTGAAATACACTTATAACGGGGGACCCTTGTTGGTCCCAATCGATAAGTTCAGGGTAGACAAGTGTGACATTCTAGGTGTTTGTGGTGGAGGTTAAGGATACGGAGGATAGCATAAAAATGGAGGATTTTGCAAATAGGTTGGTCATATGGAGGGAAGAGTTATCGATGATATCCTCAGTAGACGTCGAATTGACAGGAAAAGTGTCAGCTACCTCGTCGAGGATAACTCGATGTCCAAGGTGCACGGTACCTTCTTACCAAATCCTAATCCCTTCTTGTCTAGTTTCTTTGTCACAACAATGGGCTCCATAGTTCCTTGATTTTGTTTCCCAAGGCCACCTTTGCCTTTATAGCCCATGTTTTTTACTATCCTTAAGCCATTGCCATATTGCTTGACTGGTATTGTGACTGGTTCTTTCTCCTTATAGAGCCAAGAAGAAATGTCCTCAATAGTTTCTTCCTCCAATAACCGTCCCTGTTGGAATTGGGTTAGGAATGTTGGGGGAGGGATAGCTACTTTTTTGGTTACTTTGGCAATGGGCAGTTGGCCATAAGATTTAGGGGATAAAGGCATCTACCCTACACAACAAGATTTTGAGATATCATAAGTGCCAAAGTCTATATCACGGATGTGCGTTTTGATTTCAGGAATAGGATTAGGTTCACTTGTAGAGGCTTGAGTCAGAGTTTCAGGATCAACATATAGTGGGGATTCAAGGGCTTTTGCATTGTTAGGCACTTGGTTGCAATTCTTATAACTACCTTGCAAGACACGGCAAAATTCAAAAGGATTGGGGTCTCCTGGGATAGTGATCTTCGTACCATTGAATGGGAATTTGAGGGACTGGTGGTACGTGGAGGGAACAACTTTCATTGCATGGATCTATGGGCGGCCTAGGATAATGTTGTAAGGCAGCTCAATATCAAGGACTTGACATCTGGTTTCAAGCATGACAGGGCCCAGTTGTATAGGCAAGTGAATAATACCTTCTGAATGACGTTCAACATCATCATATCCCTTGATTGTAATACTTTGATCAGTGTTGACATGATCCTCAGACTATCCCAATTGCTTAAGTAACTTTAAAGAATAGATGTTGAGACCAGTACCACCATCTATGAGTATGCGTTTGATTTTGCGCTTATGGATGAGAACCTCAATATGAAATGCATCATTGTGACACGGATCATGGGATGGGAGGTCTTTCTCAGAGAAGACCACATTATAGGGTGAAGCAATATTACCTACTATAGCTTGGAAATCCATGACTGCTATGCTGTTAGGAACCAAAGATTCTTGGAGGGCTTTTTCTAGCACTACTCTATGTGCAGGTGATGACCGTAGAAGGTCCAAAATAGAGATCTATGCTAGTGTTTTCCCTAAATGTTCAACAAGATTATAATCAGATTGAGCTGGAAGACTAGGTGTAGGACCATGAATGGTGACATGACCGCGGCGAGTGGTAACAGTGCAATCCATAGATTTTCCTTTGATTGTGAGGCTAGACACTCGACTCTCTTCAAAATGACCTACAATGGAATCAAAGGACGTGGAAGCATGATTGATACCTTTACCTCTATCCTGAGGGGGAGGTGGACCATGATGAGGGAATGGTTCCTTGTACATATCGAGATCTTTGTTCGTGTGTTGAGCTGGTGTATCTTCTTGTAGGGATATTTGATTGCCTTCAATGAGATTTTGGATTAGGTGCTTGAGTTTCATGCACGATGCGGTTATATGCCCCTTGCTCCTATGGAATTCACAATATTCATTTTCTCTGTACCGCACAGTTTTGTAAACAGGTTCCCCATACAGGGGAGCATCGGGTAAGGTGACCAAACCTTTGTGTAAAATCTTCTGTAAGACTATCTCTATGGGCTCTCCCAAGGGAGTGAATTGACGCCGCGGAGGGTAATCTTGTTGATGCCGCTCTTGTTGTCATTGCTATTGGTTTTGATAAGGTTGCCTTTGTTGTTACTGTTGTTGTGGTGGAGCTTGACTTGGTTTGGAAAGCTGCAGCAGCGTTTGCAAAGTTTGGACATGTTTAGAATCAACAACACTATCATTGACCACGTTTTTGTTTTTGTTCCAATATTTGGGCTTATCGCTTGATTGTTGATGAGGAGCATTGTCTTTTGTCTCTTTAAAGATTTTGACTACACCTTTAGCAATGAGGGCCTTTTCAATGTTAATTCCTTTGTATGTGATTTCGTTGAAGGTGGTAGCACTAAGAATTTGCAAATGGAAACCTAACTCTTGGTTGAGGTTCTGCACAAATATGCTAACTAGCTATTTCTTAGGAATCTTGAAAGGGAATTTGCTAGCCATTTGTCTCCTTCGTTGAAGGAAAGAAATGAAAGTTTCACCATTTTTCTGTTTATTGTTGCATAGATCAGTCATGGAGATCTCATGCTCTACGTTGTAGGAGAAATGGGTGGCAAATTTCTCTGCTAGCTCGTTAAAAAATTTGATACCTGTAGGCAAGTGTGAGAACCATTCTATTGCTTGACCTCCAAGACTGAGAGGAAAGAGACACATAAGGTATGTGTCGTTATGTGAAACCTCGAAGCAAGAAAGATAGAATTCCTTGAGATTGTCTTTTGGGTCACCTTTTCCTTTGTATTTATCAAACTGAGGAATAGTAAAATTTTGAGGAAAAGGGATCATAGGTAATTACCGATCAAAAGGATAAGGACACACTTCTTCTAAAGAGAAGGTCTTCTTGGTGTGGCCAAATGTAAGATCAGATAGCTGTTGTTGAACTTCTGCGATCTTTAGCTCCATTGCTATGGGAGGGGTTAGAAACATCTCCTATTGTCCTAGAAGTGGTTGTTGCTGCCCATATGGTAGATTGTAGTGTGAACCATGAGCATTGGTATTATAAGGGTCGTAAGATTGGTTGGGGTCATACGTGTTGTATGTTGGATTCGGATTGGTTTGGAATTGGATGTTTTGATTTGGAAGAGGTGGAGGTGGCGCTAGGTAAGAATGTTGGCTTTGTGATGGTTGGAGAAAAGAATTAGGTGGAGGAAAGCTAAAGTTTGTTGGGTTAGGTTGCGAGTGCGGAACATAGCTTTGGGAAACTTGATGTTGGGAATGTTGAGAGTGGCTAGGCAACGTGTGAAAGAAATTTAGCGCTGATGAATGTAGTGGAGGAGGGACATAGGTAGATGTGATTTGCGATGGTTGAGGTTGATTGAGGATGAGAGTAGAAGAATGTTGTGGTTGGGTTTGCATGACTCTAGTTAGTTGAGAGACATGAAGGTTTGATGATATAGGAGGTGGCATTTGTTGAGACCCTTGTTGCATGGCTACATAGTTGTTCCCTAGATTATAATTTGGTGAGAAACCTATTCGTGAAGGAGTAACCAAAATTCCACTTGCGATTGGTGTCGACATTTTAGGAGTTTGTTGTATATTTGATTGAGCTAAGGTGGCTTGCTTAGCTAGCTCCGCTTGACGTTGTAGAGTCTCCTGTTGGTGTTTGTAGATTTCCACAGGAGTCAAAGGCGGTGAAACGACCCTCTTTCCTGTTGGGTTTTGAAAAAGGGGATTCTTATATTGTACCATTGTTTTCCCCTGTGAGCCTTGTTCGAGTAAAGGTGTGGTCACTGTTGACATGGTTTGGACCACCTGTATGGTACTTAAGGTGTTGTTTGTCTCCTTGAGAGTGGATAAATCAAAATCTTGAGGTAACTTGGCTCCTTGCTCTACAAGCAAGCGAAAGAAATGATCTTGGTTCTCGCTAAGGATTTTGTCAAAGGCGGCTACAACTCTAGGATCTTGTATGAATTCATCAAGATCTTGCCCATCTTCTTGAGAGGATTGACCCATTTCAAAGTGTCACTCTTCTTGAGGTGGGGCTAGATTTGCAATATAACCTTGTGGGACAAAATCTAGAGGCATGCCAGTGGTATAGTGAGGTGTGCTTATCAAAGGGACCCTACCGTCTTAAGGCGTGGCTTGATCAATAATATATCCTTGTGGCACAAAATCTAGAGGCAAGTTGGTGGTATTGTGAGGTGTACTTACCAAAGGGACCCTACCCTCATGAGGAGTGCTAGGGTGGTCAAGGTGCGGCATGTTGGGAGAATTGGTAGATCTTTCCATGGGTGTTCTAGGAGTAACCTTGGGAGTAATGTTGAGACGACCTGATTGCGGTGTGTGAGGAGGTGATTTGCACTTCCTAGGGACAACTTGCTTGGACTTCATAGTTTGCTAGAGCCTAGTGGTTACCATGGAATACACTAGGACAAAAGGTAAGCTAGGATTCTACTTGTGTTTTGAGAAAGACAAAGTCTGATGCACAAGTGACTGGACCAAAGGCACTATACTGTTTGACCAGAGGTGCAGGACTGTGCAACTAAAAGCGTGCTACTGTAATACCAAAGGTAATGGACTGAGCTACTAGAGGTGAGTTACTACTATACCAAAGGCAAGCTAATGTGACCAAAAGTGAGCTATTGTACCACCAAGGGTGAGCTGCTGTAATACCAGAGGTGCTGAAGTAGTGTTTGATGTTTTTTAAAGGCAATTTTGATAGATTTGGTTATGGTTCTGATTAGATTTGTCTTTTGCAAGAAAAAAACATAGCAAACAAGTGGTCAAAAAAGGACTGATACAATAGATAGTGTATGTTTGAGGCTCACAAAAAAGCCCAATGTTTCCATAGGTATAAGACAATTGCAATCAATAACAATCACTTTTTATCCCTAGAGACAAGGTTTCATTGCAGTAGATCAGCTCACAGCTTAATACTCCATCGATAAAAATATCATTCCATAAAGGTGTCAGATATTTTGTATCTTTGCGAGAGACGATAGGTAGGGATATCTCACCCTCCCCTTGGAAAGCTCAAGTAGGTCACAAGAGCTTTTTGACTAAGGGAATACTATCTCTTCTCAAGGGAGCCAATGGTGAGTATCTTAAGGGCTTAAATTGATTCCCCTTACACTGATGAATACTGTAATGTTATGAGGTAGATCGGGTAGTCTCTATCTAGAATGGTTCTTAGTAACTTTGAAGGACCAATGCCTTACGAGCAATGTGACAAGCTACTAAAAGCTTTAACCAATCCTACTAAGAATATCAAACACTTCGCTCAATGTAAAAATTATTTCCACAAAGAGCTAGTACACCTTTTTTCAGTTTGGCACCACAAGGTAAGGCTGACGTCGGTTAGGACTTGGCTTTCACCTTATCCCTCTTATATAGTGGTTCAAAGGAAACTCCGCTTAGGGTCGTCCCTTTTGGATGAAACGTAATCCAAAAGCAGGCCCCTCTAAAGGAAGTACTGAAATGTAAGAGCAAGCACGTCAAATAAAGGTTCAATTGTCCCGTTATAAGAAAAAATAAGGTGCAACTAAATTAGGCACACACACGTTTGTAGTTGTCAATTGTCCTTTATGAAATTGAAGTGTTTGGAATTCATGTCCATTGTCCCTTAGAAAATTGAGGTGTTTTCGCATACATGTCCATTGTCCCTTAAGAAAAGCAGTATGTTCCTAAGACTTAGATTACCGAAATGATTTGTTCAATTATCCCTTAAGAAGGCAATATGTTTCTAAGACTTAGTGAGATAAATCAAGATTTCTTCAATGCTCATCCTGCATGAACATAAGAGAAAAACCTATTTCCTCTCTGTGATTGATAAGAAGCTGCAACAAGTTAAATAGTTCCAAAAAAACCCACAAGTTAGCAAAAAATAAATTAAATTGACCAAAAGTGCTTAACTTGTTAGGTGAAAAAATGAGCAATATGAAAAAATGTAATAATAATGATTAGGTATAGCATATTAAATATTATGATCAGATTCTATATGAAATTTTATGCAATTTCAAAAAAAAGTTTGTGAAAATTGAGTAAATTTTGCACAAGTTATGACCGTTTGAAGTTTGCAAAGAAGGGTTGACTTTGACTGAGTGTACCTGATAAATCTGATAAAATTACCTCAAAATTATTTCACCATTGAAAAATTAAGAGAACCATCTTTCCAATGCCATTGGTTTCGTGAAAATCTGACTCTGTATCCAAAAGATATGCTCGATTTTGTGAAAGTGTTAAAAATAGGTCAAAAAAAAAGCATGGGCTAAAAATAGGGATATGGATTGGGATCTATTTTTCTTGAAATCTATGCACTTCCTGCAAAAATAAGAGATACCTAAATAGAATTTTGATGTTTTTTACAAAACCCAGAAATCTTTTGAGCTACAGTTACACAAATATTCCTAATTTCAATAAATTTCTAAAAATAGGCCAAAAAAAAAGCAAAAAAAAAAATATAGGCAAAAAATAGGGACATGGATTGGAATATGCTTTTCTCAAAATCTATACACTTTCTACAAAAAATAAGAGATATCCAGATAGGATTTTGATGTTTTTGACAAAACTCAGAAATCTTTTGAGCTAAAGTTACCCCATTTGAATGCTCAACACCTATTCTCTCAAACTAGTGAACAAGAATCTTCAAATCTTCTGCATTATGATTGCGCTTTTCCATACCTAGCTTCAAAAAATTAATTTTTTCTAAAAAAATAGCAAGGTTAGTGGGTCCCACCAAGCGTGCTAGAATGTGTATGAAGAAAATTGATTATGATAAACTTAAACAAATAAAAAACTAATAACATAAAGAGAACCGATCTAAATAAAAGCCATTACTAATAAATCAATAAAACATGAAAGCTTTTACCGAGATTTGTATTGTTCCCTTTGGATGAATGTAGATTGCTCAATAGTATTGCAAAACCATGGTTGCAACAAGCAAGTAGTGTGCTCAAAGATCAATGTCAAAAGATCGTGAAGTTGCTCAATCGATGCGATGTATGCTCAAAACACTGTTAAGTATGCCTGAGAATAAGTGATCGAAGAGGGATTGAGAAGGAGATGAGAGGGGTTTATATAGATTTCAACAAAGATCGATCAACAGTCCAGATAATTCAGAAGAATCAACAGAGGAGAACAGTTGAGGAACGTGCAACGAATAAGAAGAAGACAAGTGTCACACAAAAGCTATTTTATTTGAGTTAAACACTTTCTTTTCTAAAGATAAGACATGCTTTTCATAAATTAGAAAGCTTTTTTCTAATTTAAGAGAAATTGATAAAAACAAGGTTGAGTGAATAGATAACTCAACTTTAGATTTACTTTTGCATGATTTGAGAGAAATTAAATAATAAATTATTTAATTGTGTGTGCATGGAGAAGAAGACTTATTTTTAGAAGATTTGAAAGATATTTGTAGATAAGAAAGCAAATTAAATAAATAGATTTATTTAATTGTTGTGCATGATTTGGAAGAATAAATAAAATATTTGATTTATCTTATTTTTGGAGAATGAGAGAATTTAAATAAATTTGATTTGATTTATTTAAATTTGGAAGAATGAATTTGATTTAATTAAATAATTATGAATTATTTAATTGTTTGGATAAGATAGAATTTGTGATGAATTAATTAAATAATGGGATTTATTTAATTAATGGAGACTTGAGATTTGGAAAGTAGATAATGATTTAATTAAATATTATAAATTATTTAATGGAGACTTGAAATTTGAAAGAGGATAATGATTTAATTAAATAATATAAATTATTTAATTAATGGAAGAATAAGGTTGATTTTGCTGAAATTAATTAAATAAAGGGGATTTATTTAATTAATGTTGAATTTTAAAGTTTTGGAAGAATTTGATGAAATTAATTAAATAATTAGATTATTTAATTAATGTTGAAATGCAGGTGATGCTATAGATTAGACGAAATGCAAGTGATTCGAAGACATGGTCATTTTAGGGTGTCTACAGAAAGATGAAGACATTCATAAAACAACTTTCAGAACAAGATATGGACATTATGAGTTCACAGTTTTACCATTTGGATTTACAAATGCCCCTACAACATTCATGAATTTGATTTATTGGATAAATTTGTTCTAGTGTTTCTAGATGACATTCTTATATATTCTAAGAATGAGGAAGAGCACGTGCAACATCTATGGTTAGTTTTGTAGTAGCTGAAGGAACATAAGTTGTATTGGAATCTTTCTAAGTGTACTTTCTTTTAGAAAGAGATACAATATCTGGGACATATAATATCAGTTGAAGGAATTTTAGTAGATCTTGTGAAGATCAGAGCTATACTTGAGTGGCCTATGCTAAAGAATGTGCATGAAGTGTGTAGTTTCATGGGTTTAGCTGGATATTATAGGAAGTTTATTTTAAACTTTTCTAACAATACAAACCCAATCACTTCACTTCAGAGAAAAGGAAAGCATTTTGATTAGTCAGAAAAATGTTAGGAGACATTTAATTAGGTAAAAACGAGGTTGACAACTACACCAATATTGAACGTTCCTGATCTAGAAAGTCAATTTGTTGTGATCACTGATGCCTCAAGTGAAGGTTTAGGAGTACTTATGTAGAATGGGTGAGTGTAGCCTATGAATCCAAAAATCTAAGAGTATATGAGCAAAATTATGCTCCTCAAGACTTAGAGTTAGCAGCAGTTGTGCATGCTTTGCAAGTGTGGCGACACTATTTTCTAGGAAAACCTTTTGAACTAAAGTCAGACCATCAAGGTCTAAAGTATATATTTTCCCAACCTCATCTAAATGCTCAAAAAAGAAGATGGTTGGAATTGATATTCGAATATGAATTTGACATAAGTTATATGAAAGGTAAAGAGAATTGAGTAGCAGATGCTCTGAGTGGACAGAGGCATATCTCATTGATTGTCTCTATCCACTTGAATTTTAAGGATTTAGTGTTGCACAATTCTGTAAGTGATGAGTACTATGAGTAAGTTAACAAGGCTCTCATAGTAAATCCTCAAGACTCAAGGTATGATGGGTCCTATTTTGAACAAACTGAGATTTTAAGATATGGAGGAAGGATGTATGTTCCAAACTTTGTAGAATTAAGAAACCTTGTGTGAAAGGAAGTTCATTCTACACCATATTCTAGTCACCCTAGAGTAACCAAACTCCTACCCGATGTGAAGCCTCTTTATTTTTAGAAAGGAATGAAGAATGATGCTGCAAGTTTTGTAGAAAGTTTCTTAGAGTGCCAGAGAGTCAAGGCTGAGCATCAACATCCAGGATGACTTCTGTATCCGCACAATATTTCAAAGTGGAAGTGGCAGGTCATTAGTATGGAATTTGTGCAAGGTCTCCCAATGTCTCAAAATAGACATGATGCCATTTTAGTGGTGGTGGACAAGCTCACCAAGGTATCTCATTCTATACTTGGGAATCTAACAGATGGAGCACCAATTTTAGCTGACAATTTTGTACAAGAACTATTTATATTGCATGGAGGTCCTGAGAAAATTATCTCAGATAGAGATGCACGCATGACATCAAGATTTTGGAAAACTTTATTCTCAGTGCTAGGAACTCAACTCAATATAAGCTTGGCTTATCACCCTGAGACAGATGGTCAGACTGAGAGATTAAATCAAGTTCTAGAAGATTTGTTGCACATGTATTGCATGGATCAACAATACAAGTGGGAAGAATATCTACCGCTTGTGGAGTTTGCATATAATAACTCCTACCAATTTGCTATTAAGATGGCTCCATTTGAAGCATTGTACAGAAGAAGATGCCGAACTCCTATAATTTAGTATAAGCTAGAGGATAGGATTAGCATTGGTCCAAAAATGTTATAAAAAATGGAAGAACAAATCAAGTTGATTAGAAATAGATTGATGGAAGTAAATGATAGATAGAAAAGTTACATTGATGCCAGGTGTACACCAAGACAATTCTCAGTTGGATAAAAAAGTTCTTTTGAGGGTCAAACCTCAGAAGAGTTTCATAAAGTTTGGAAAGTCTTCCAAACTAGCTCCTTGATATGTAGGACCCTTCGAAGTTCTTGAAGTGATCAATTAGGTTGCCTACAAAATCGCTCTACCAACAGCTCTTGCTAGGATGCATAATGTTTTTCATGTTTCATATTTGAAAAAGTATATAATAGGTGATAATCATATTCTTGATTGGAATGATTTACACGTACAGGACCCAGGAGTGTTCATGATCAAGCCTCTCAAGGTGCTCGAAGTTCGTAAGCTCTGCTTGCATAATAGAGAGGTCACATAGTGCAAGGTCTAGTGGGACCAATATGCAGAGGGTAGTGCCACATGGGAAGATTACCATGATTTTTGTCAAATATTTCCTCATTTGTTTTATGCTTTTTAAAGTTGAACAAAAACATTATATTATTATTTATGATACACTCAATGATCGAGGATGATGAATCTTATTATAGAAACTTAAAAAATGTCACACCCCAAATTTTGACTATGATTTAGTTTTTACTTGCACGCAATTAGTAGTTAATTATGCATGAATTAATGATTTGAGGTTATGTGAAAATGTCAGGGTAAATCAATGATAGCATGAGTTTATGTTTATATGATTAGAAATCAGACATGAGATTATAAGATGTCATGATTATTTATTCATAAGGTTTATGGATTGACTAATGATGCACTAATCCCAGTTTGGTGATTGCAAGTTGTAACCAAGAAACAAGTTTTCCACCCTCTGAGAAAGAGAGGGAGAGCATCATCAAAGAGAAGAGAATAGATGTATGGATAAGAATAGATTGTTTTCCATCTAAGTCTCGTGCTTTCAGAGTTTAGTGAACCTTTGTCGAGAATGGTACGTTATGTTTGACCAATTGGTCTAAGTTTGGTTCTGACTCGACAAATTGTCGAGTGCCAATTAGATTCATTAAGCTGAGGTTATTTTTGAAAACTAAGTCAGGCTAGAAACTGTCGATAAGGAAATGGTCGATAGTTGTTATTCCTTTGTGTGGAATGAATATAAAGTTATATTACTAGAAAAATAAATACCAATAGTTAAGACTTTTTATTCGTAATTTTTAATTTTTTTTATTATTTTTTTCTCTTCAAATTCTTAGCCCCTGGTCACATGGAGGACTAGGGGCTTATTTAAAACCCTCAACAACAAACTTAACCGCCAGTTGCTCACCGCCCATGTGACCAAAATTTGCTAACCTCTAGCTGTTTGTTGACTGCTTGGCTTGCTCCTATATGCTCAAATAGGCTATTTTTTTCTTTTTAGTATAACTTTTTGCAAGAAGGTCAGATTTTCACAAATTTATAGTCATTGGAAAGATGATTTGACAAAATCCACAACGGTACATGTATATTCAGTCCACTAGGTCAAAATCATCAAGTATTATCAGTCAAAGTCAACCTTACCTTGAAAACTTCAAACGAATATAACTTTTGCATTTTTTAACGAATTTTCATGAATTTTTTTTGAAACAACATAGAATTTTGTGCAGATTCTGATTTTCATATCTATTTTGCTGTCACAAATAATATTTCCATAAAATTTTCTAGATTATGGGTTTTTCACCTAAACATTTGATTGGTAAACTTTTTGATTCTTTTTTGTTTTCATGGACTATAGGTGGATATTAGGACCCTTTGCATATCGTGTGATGAAGAAAAAAATAAACATTTGAGACTAATAATTTGGTTTTGGTGCAGAACATCCACTGAAGACAATCATTTCTACACTAAGTGTGGCATAGGATTGGTTTAAACATTATCATACAATTTGCATACAATGTTCACTTAGTTTTTAATTAGGTGGAAAGTAAATCATTTTGTTGCATCACAACTTTCATCTAATCCCAACCTAGGGGTTAAAAACTAAACAATTTCTTTATATTTTTACTATCTTACACTGCAATCTATCACATAGCTTAATAAGGGAAAGTAACACTTGTTTATTTCTTCAAGCAACAATCTACACCTAGATTTGTTAGAAGGTTAAAATAAACAATCTTTTCCAAGTTATTGCTATCTTGTTACAAATTTCTATGCTTGGTGGAGTTAACACATTTAGTTATTTTTGTTTTAACTAGGGGGATAAACAACTAGTGTTCTCTGTGTTTTCAGAATGATAATAGGCCTATGCTCTCCCTTTTTCTTGGGACCAAAATGCCAAACTTATCATTTTGCATGTTTAACCTTTAGAGAGGCCTGCCCTTGGAATTCCTTCCTTCCAAGTGGGATGACTTTTAGTGATAATGGGCTAAAGCCAAGCCACCTCAAGGTCACTATAAATAAATTGTGTTTGTGATGAAAGTTGCAAGTAACGAGTGCCGATGTGTTACACAGACCAATGTTTCCCCTAAAACCTTGTGGAGCATAACCTTTGCAGGCTGGGAAGCCTCCTTATCAGAGCGAATGGCCACACATGTAACCACCCAAACGAATGCCTTGACTAAAATCTTTTTGGTCTAGTAAGCCAAAATCCCCTATTTGGTGACACAGGAGGAGGAACCTCTAGAGCCGTCTAACATCATACACTCATTTAGTGTGGAGACAGAAAAGTTCAACTCTTCAGAGGAACTGTAACTTGGTATGCGTGAGAAGTGGGTGCCGTGGAGGGGAGCCGGTGCTACCAAGTTACTAGCTATCTACCTTTATGCAAGTGGCTGGTGTAAAAATGAAGTTGAAACTCATCAAATACTATCCTTGCCAACCTTAGGATTGTGCTTGCTTTTTGGTCAAAAATTTGTACAAACAACATGGAATCTTCTTGTTTGACATGTTTTCTTGCAACTAATTGATACAAATCATCAGCTAAAATACCAGACTTGCTTCGACAAACATTTTGAAAACAAGCCAAGATCAAAAAATTGAAACAAAAAGGAAAACCTTCTGTAGAACTCAGAAAATAGAGAGCACTTCCACACATTTTGAGAAAAAAAGAAATTCATTTTAGGATACCCATTATTGCATATACCTCGTTTGTGATCTTAGAAAAACCATACAAATCAGTTTCGCATCCATTTTCCAAACCATTTCCATTTGCCATTTCATCCACAACAAAAATATCAAACAAAGCAAACCAAGTTTCCTACTAAGGTGTTATTAAAATCTTCCAAAATTTAAAACAAAAATCTAGTTAGTTTCATAGTAGGATATATAATCCTTCATCTCAGAACTACACTAGTATAATCTTGATAAACGAAGTAGTCTATATCAATAGCGGTGATCAAGTCTCCCTACTTTGACTACCTTTTACCTCAAGAGCACATTTGTTTGAGCAAATAGTAGATCAAAATTTGAACCTTAGGAAAAATCTTGTCATCTCAACCACACCAAGAACATCCATTCACAAGCATTTTCATCCAACATTCACCCACATCCAAAGGTTTTTATGGTTGCAACTAGATCTCAATCTAAATAAAAGAAAAACATGGGTTCCTTAAACAATAGTGGGCATAATTTTGATGATGAGGAGATTACTCAAGAGGAACTCCTTAAACAACTTCAAGATCCAAAATTCTTAAAGATGATGGATAGGGTCGTTGCCACGGATCCCACAAAGGACTTTCTTATGCTAGCACAATAAGGAGAAAAGTTACCTTCCAATTTTAACATAGAAAAATTGAGAGAAATAAGGCAAACAAATGAAACTGAAGCTCCCAAAAATAAGAAAGCTAAGAATGTGACAAATCCATTAGAAGCACTCATGCAACAAATTTGAGCTTTACAACAACAAGTTGGGGATTTACAAACCGGATCTTCCACAAAATGATATTCATTAAAGGATGTATCCCCTTATCCATTTGATAAAAGCTTGGTTACGACACCTTTCCCCTCTAGACACCAAGATCATGCATCCTTAACCCATCTTAATGATACTATTGACAAGGGAAATACCACCTTACATTTGGAATCATATACCATTCCATGTACTATTCCTCCATCACCATCCCCTAGAATGCATAACCCAAAGCATACTATTCCTACACCAACACTACCATCAAGTTCCCCAAGCTCTAATCCACCAACCAAAGAATCCTCGAATGATCTTCTCCAAAGACTTTTTCCAAAATATTACAGCAAAAGAAAAGCTAGGGAGAAATCAAAATCCACTCATCCAATGTCATCCCCATCCAACACAAGCAATCCTAACCTTAATCATAAGCCTATGCCTTCTACCATTATTCTGCATCCATTATATTTCCCATCCACCCATACACTCATGAAGGATGTGATCCAATGGCTATTAGAAAGGAACCAACCATCTCCATGTCATAAAACACCTACCCAAGAGGCTTCAAACATGTCCATTGCTTCAACCCCATCATATAGTTCACAACCCCTTGAGCCTATTGAAAAATCTCCAACAATGAATCCAAGTCAAGATCCATCATCCCTTCATGTTGATAACCCTCAAGAGCATGTCAAGCCTATCCAAGATCCTATCACTTCTATTCAAGTAACCTAATCCCAAGCATGTGAAAACATCAAGTCCTAGTCCTAATCAAGATCACATTACTTTCATTCCACCCATCCATAACATTTTTCTTTTCCATGATCATGATATTACCTATGAAGAAGATATCCATGAACAACTTGATCCTATTCCCATACATGAGAAAGAAACCCAAATCCAACCCATCCATAACCTATATCTTTTCTATGATCAAGATATTATCGTTGATGAAGAACCTATACATGAGAAAATTGATCCCATCCATATCACACTTAATCCTATCTATGATCAAGCAAACCATGATGATACTCTTAGCCAACTTTATGCATTCCATGGTCATGAGCTTATTACCCCATCTATCCATAATCCCACAACCAACCATGTGTAAGAAACCTCCATTACTCCTATTCATCCTCCACATAGTCCTATCCATGATCCAACAACACACACTTTCCTTGATGAGACACTTGCCTCCCAAGTGCACATAGATGATCAAACCAATAACTTGGATCTGAGTGAGCATAACGATAATCACGATCCTAATGATCCTCCACCATCCATTATCGACCATGTTGTAAATCTATTATTCTATCCCCTTGGTCTCACTACCTTCATCCATGAATGTTCTTCCTTAGGAGAGCAGCAACTGTTATCTACCACTTCACCTTTCCCATCAAATAATGAGATCGCATCTAGTGTCCAAATCATCCATAATCCCATTGTCCACTGCATACTCCATAATATGAACTATCAAGGTAAAGGCTTACGCCTTCATGAACAAGGTATTTTGGAGCCTATCCATGTCAAAGTCCCTCCACCCTCTTATGGCCTTGGTTATACTCCCCAAGAAAAGCAATCTCATGATGTTGGTACTTCCTCCATGCCTTCTAAATCAACCACTTCTCATCGCAAACCCTATCATATTCCTAAAACATATATTGCCATTCCACCTCCTTTATCATACAAATCCCAAGAGTATGTGACCATACACCTTCCACCATCCAATCTACCTTCGCTACTTCCAACTCCTAACATCCCTCCATTCATCTTACCATCCCTTCTCCCAACACCAAATCCATCCATCCACACATTCCATCACATTTCAAATCATGATGGACAAATGCACATATTGTCTAAATGTGAAGCTTCCACTCATTCCACCAAACATATGGGATTCAAAAGTAAAAATTTGGATGTCTCCTTTTATACAACCAAAAATCCTAAGGGTCCTAATGCCTTAGGATATAAATGCCAAAATTCAAAGCAACATCCATCTAAAAAGCTACCCAAGCCCATACCTCCAAAAGTGAATTCCAAAAGCTAAATGGTATGGGTCCCGAAGCAACAAAGGAAATCGTATGGAGCATCCACATCTCAAAAATTCCAACCATTCCCTTCCATCCAAAATCCCCATTCCATTCAAAAATCCCACAAATCCCACAAGCAAAACAAAAATCTTAAAAATACTAAGTCTATGTGGGTACCTAAGTTACTATGTCACCCATCCCCTAAGCCAACAATACCATTGCTTCCTACACCACCTTCCCATCAAAAGCTTCAATGTTTAAATAGGTGTGTGCAACCGTTGGTCATGATGCCTTTCCATACCTCCATCACCCCATCATTCAACCATTATCCTACTTATCTACCCTATCACTGTCCTATGGTCCATGATTTTCCATATCCACATCATAATCCACTATCCCTCCATCAATAATCCACATCATAATCCACTATCACACCTTCCATAATCCACTATCTACCTTCTCCATATCACTTTCATGCAATCCCCTAGCAACATCTATGAGAACATTTAACATAGTCCATGTGATGACATCCATCTAGCAGGAGTATCACCTTTCATGGAACTAGACACTTGAGTCTCTCCCATCCATATCCACCTTCTCCCATCCAAATATTCAAAAAAAAAGAAAAAAAAAGAAAAAGAAAAAGAAAAAAAGTAAAGAAAAATCCTTTTGTCCAATGGTGAAAACCTGGTAAACAAGCGCCTTAGATAAGTACTATGATGAAAACCTGGTAAATAGGTGTTATGTGTAGGTTGATCTTCTATGACACTTACACTTGGGGGCACATTGTCTCATCCAACCTATCATCATCCAACCTATCATTTCCATCCTATTGTATCCATCCTTATCCATTACATGCATTATTCTTATCACATCCATTCATCCTCCCTTCATCTTATTGATCTTGATAAAGACAGGGGCAAAATACATCAAAACATGCTTTGGAAAAACTCTTGATATACCTTGTCTTTTTCAAAACAATCCAATCCTCTCATCCTCCTTCATCATAAGCTTTGTCATGCCAAATCCTGAGTTATTCCTATGCAACATAGTCCTTGGAGATCACATCCTTGTTTCCTTCTACTTGCCCATCCATTATCCATTACCATCCATCCGTTTACCTATCCATGATGTTCCCTTGTCATCAGTATCCAGCATTTAGGCTATCCAAATTGCCATCCAGAAAAATCCCACAAACATCAAAACATTAGAAAAATCTAGAAAATCCCAAAAACATCATATCATCTACAACCCCATCATTAGTACCATTATCAAACTACGTCACCTCTAAGCTATCATGTAGGCAAGGGCATCATCGATGTGCCCCTGAGGCTCCTTTCCCATCCATTCCATGAAATGTCATCCATCCTTTTTTCCTTCCAATCCCACTTTTCCCCATCGCCTAGGTCCTAGGTCCACAAAAGCCCACACCTTGAACTACGTTGTCTTTGCGTCGTCACGTAGGTTAGGCCATTTATCAATGAGCCCCCGAGGCACTAGGTCAGTCCCTTAGGGCCTGTTTCTTCATGTCTATTGTCAATTCATCTGCAATAAATCAATCCTTTGCTTGACTGGGGGCAAATCCTCAACCTAGTTGGAGAATTAGATTATGGAATGTCACGCCCCTCAGATGATAACAATAAGGATCGTGATACTATCGCCAGACAACAGACAGCATTACAAACACACTTTTTCACACAAAACACTTGACGCAAGAACTAGACCTTTAGACAAGACACAATGAGCCTCAACCACCATGATGATTGTATCTATTTTCGTTGTAAGAAAACATAACTATGGCAAGACATTTTATGCTTATTAAAAGTTTTCAATCATAGAGAGTCTTGATTTTTGTTATTATGTCTCTCTATGCTACTCAAGGATGTAAAAAAAAAACTAGAGGAGCTATGATGAGGGCATAATTATCTTATTTGTTGCTGTTTGTGGATCAATCTTTAGTAATGTGATGACCTTGTCTCATGACATGATCAACAAAAGATCATCGAGGACGTTCTAGGTCTAAACATGAAATAGGACAATCCTTGTTTGTTAGGCGTACTCAAGTCATCTAGTTTCAATTTTGACTAGATGCTTGTACTAACTTGCTATATCAAAATCCATGGAAGAGATACTCAAGTCATCTCGGTTTAATTATACCTAGATGCTTGTATTTTCTTACAACATAATAAAAGATCAATGATGAAACAAAGTACTTCAAAAACTTGTATTCGAAGATGACAAAATCCACATCCATGCATATCACATTGCATTTAATTATAAGAATTGCATCCTTGAACAAATTCCAAGTGTCAAAAAATCCAAGTCCTTTCTGATAGTTTATCCAATTGTATCTTCTAGTTATCCATGTGATCCATTCGTCCTTGTCCAATCAATCCAAGCAATGATCTAAATGCAAGTCCATCCTTAATCCATACCAATCGAGTAAAGTCAATCTTGTCAAATTATCCAATCACAATCAATGGTCTTGATCCTAATCTTGTCGTAAACCAACACAATCAATCATAATTATCAGTGGGATATATCTTTCCCACATCTTTGTGTTGATCTAGGGATATATCGTTCCCTGCAATGAAAAACACTATCGTCGATCATTATCGATTAATCATTGGTTTATAGCTGGACAGGGGCAATACCTTGTTTGTTATTGTATCATTTGTGCATACTTGCTTTCTTGCTTGTGTGTGTTATTATTTATCTTGCATCACGTGTCATTCAGCTCTTTCTTCATGCCTTTTTTCTTCCACGTCGACCAATTTCTTCACCCTAACATGTCGTTCACCCTATCTCATCGTGAGATTGTCAGTCATCCTATCGTCACATTCTTCCCGTCCAATCTCCCGAGGGGGCATCCTATCATCTTAAACTTGTACCAGGGACAAACTAGGGCATGTATCAATTGCAACAAATTTTTATTCTTTGAAACAATGTGATAAAACACATTACATCAAAGAGGGGCAAAATGTATACACCTAAAAATGGCTAAGTCGAATTAAAAAAATATTTTAAATATTTTTTTTATTCTCATTTCTCTATCAATTAAATAAATGTTCTAATTTATTTAAATGATTCACATCCCTCCAATAATTAAATAAAATCAATTTATTTAATTAAATTCCCTAATTCTTCTAATGTCTCATGAAATTAAATAATTCTAAATTATTTAATTAATCATAAATTCCTCTATCCTAAGTCCTAACATAAATCCACATCACCTTTCCACCTCACCTTGTTGCACATGTAATTAAATATTTTAATATTTAACTAGCTAAAATTCCCTCACCCACAGGTCCTATTTATCCTCCAGTCAAAATTAGTTAACTCATTAATCAAATCTTTTAACTAATTTGTCAATTGAGTTCACTGATCAATCTATTCTATTGACTCCTCAATCAATCCAGTTAACTAATCAATCCTCTTAGTTAACTCTTCAATCTATTCTGTTAACTCCCATAACTCATGAAGAAGGCTTGGACACTTGTCCTCTCCTGATTTGCGCACATTCCCCCAAACTTTCTCAACCATACACATCATAGGTAATTCCTCCAGTCATGGATCTATTGACACTTGGATTTGGTCTTCCCTCAGCTATATAAGAAAGGTCTTCACACCCATTTGCATCAATCTAAGCTTAAGCAATCTTACTCTGCAAGAATCCTACCAGCGTGCCTTTGGCAAAGTTATCATCCATTTGCATTCACACAACCTCATTATCACAATCCTCACCCAATCATGTCTCCATCAATCCATCTCCATTAGTATTGCATTTGTAGTGTCATCTCTATTGCATAATCCACCCATAGCCATTCTACTCTTGTCATCTTCAACAGCAAGGAAGTGCACACTTCTGAGAGCTCCATTACCATCAAGATCAAGAAAGATAGGTGAACAATGAAAACATAGAGGTAAAATGGTCTTCGAAGGTATATTCTTGGTTTACTTGTGTTTACATCAATTTCCATTGATTTATTGGATGATTAGTTGTTTAATGCTTTTGTTCACATTTTTCTGATAATAATTGGCAATTCCCGATTGGAATTCTATTATGTTAATTTATCTATTTTGACATTTAAGCAATTTTGAGAGGGGGAGAATACCTCGACCCTGTTATCATATCATATCATGTGTTAGAGACAATGTAAGTATACATTGTATACACCTATATTTTGTTGTTAAATATCTATTTAATATGAACTTTGAGTTTAAACCAATGGTATGTAGTCGATGAGGATTTTAAGGAACGTGGTGTTGTTGCAAATTTAATGCAAAACCACTTCATGTATTTTGTGGGCACTTGACTCCTTTCCTCCATGTCGGTTATGGAGAGAAAGGAGGAGTTTTTGAATAGTTTAGGAGTGGTCTTTATGATCATTAACTCCATCATTTTCCTGCATGCCACCTTAGAGTGTAAATAGGCATAGATGCGGGAAGAATATCCATGATTATGGAGACTAAAGCCTTTTAAAAGGCTATATTATTGAGGGAAGAAAGACTTCATTAAAAGGACAAAGAGCTTTGTTCTCTCTTGGATGACAAAAATTGCATTAGTTGTGGTTGGGCATGACTTGTGATAGCATTAGCTATGCTTGCTCAGCTTTGTTCTCATAAAGAATCCATGGGAGAGAGAGACAAATGTAGAGGAAGGTATAAAGATAGCTTGGGTAGCAGTGAGAATAAGGAAGAAAATAGATCAGGTTTTTGGAAACCATCGATGCTTTGAGGTAAGGATATCTCTTATAAGAAATTAATTTCATTATTAAACTAAAATTTTCCCATTTTGTATGAACATATACAGATATGATGAAACCACACTCATAATGCTTGTGATAATGCGGTTTGAATTTATAAGAGAGAGACAATAAAAATGTCATTGAATAGTAGTATAAAACCACAAAGGATAAATAATAAAATGTTATAGTTTACATCAAGAATACTATCGAAGATAACTATTTCATGCCATCATTTGTATCATCGAACCCATAGAGAAAATATATTGTAAACTTTGTTGCTTTGATAGACACAAGTTTATGGAAAAATGTTATGAATACCATTATTTACATAGAGGTTTACAGTCTGTAGAAAGTTGTCACTTAGCTTTGTATACTTGAGCAAACATAGGTTTCTTTTATCTGTCAAAACACCAAATATGTGTAGAAATCTAGCATAAAAAATGTAGAAACTTAACTTTTTTTGAGAACTCAGATATAACGCTAGGAGTCGAGATGAGTAAGATTTAATAAAGTTTAGACAATGATAGATTCACATTTCACAATGATTTATATGTATATTTTTAATGTTTATAATCAAAAGTTATGGTGATAGATATTCACTTATATAGAATATATATAAATGATATTGATATATCATTGAAACACCTAAGTATAGTGATATAATATCACATATACATTATATAGATAATGATAAGCATTATCATGAGATACAAAAGATGTTAAATATGATTTCATAACCTGTCCTATATCTAAATTCAGTGGGGGGTATGTGCAAGATCATCATGGGCCAAATAGTGGCAATAGAAAGAAAATCACTTTTTTACTTAGCCGAATTCATGACTTGGCCAAGTTTGACTTTCATAGGTTTTGAAACAGATATTCATTTTGGTTTGGATACTGAACTAAAATGGATATCCATTTTGAGAAACCCAAAATGGATATCTGTTTTACAAAATGAATATCCGTTTTGGGCAACCCAAAATAGATCCATTTTGCTTTACCCAATTCTTCACATTTAATTGTTTTTCTAAACCACTTTTTCATTGTTTCCACATTTAATTCTTATTCTTTTCCATTTTCCAAGTCCTACATGTGTCTAAATTGTATTGTTTGTCAAGTTTTTAGTCTTATTGTTAGTCCTAGCTGTCATGGTTATTAAAATGTTAGTATAGTTAGATTTATCCTTAGGTAACATTAATTTACACATTGTTGCACAAACAACTACACTAAAAAATAACCTTACCTAATTAAGGTTAACGTTTAAGGTTCTTTCATTTAGTGAACCTAACAGATCCAACTAGTTCAATCTTCTTATAGTCCATGCTTAGCCTTCCAAGAGAGTTCATGCCATGTTAACTTTTCATCATGTCCTCACTTTCCTCTTTGCATGTCCTAGTTTTCTTGTTTCCATTTTCTTTATCCTTTATCGATGAGAGAGAGAGAGAGAGGAGGGAGGAGAGAGAGAGAGAGAGAGAGAGAGAGAGAGAGAGAGAGAGAGAGAGAGAGGAGAGGAGAGAGAGAGATGAGAGAGAGAGAGAGAGAGAGAGAGAGAGAGAGAGAGAGAGAGAGAGAGAGAGAGAGAGAGAGAGAGAGAGAGAGAAGAGAGAGAGAGGAGAGAGAGAGAGAGAGATCATTTTAACTTCTTTAAAATGTGATTGCATTTTCATTGCTTTGGGAAATTCCAACCCCTAAGGGTTGGATTTACCTTGGGAATCTGGTACCTTTTGGACACCAAGGACATGTTTTTTAACAAAAGTTAGACAATTTGACCAAATATCATGTGTGCTTCCCCTATGGTTTACACATTTTTCAATGTCAATACGAAAAAAATACCAAGATGACTTCAAGGTTTTTATTAGTTTTCTAACCCTGTATTTAATTCAAAAATATGATAACACTAAGGTTTCCATCTTCAAATTATTTTGCTAATGTGTTCTTTTTCTTTGAGAAAACCTATGTCTAGTATTTCTGGTGTCATTTTTTTACACGTTTACTAAAATTTGAAACAAACTACATTTTTAGATTCTAGACTCAATTCTATACACATTGAATTTTTTTTTAATTTTTGATTAGTATTCAAAAACACTAGGGGGAAGAATGCTCAAAGTTTCATTTTTCAAGATGTGCACTTTGAAAATTCATAAAAAATTAACAGAAAAAATAGGCATAAACTACATGGTGTTAGCTAATTTTCTACTAAAGAGATTTTGTCTAATACTTAAAAAAAGTTGACATTTTAGAGGGAGCACAACAGACACTATGTTATATTTTTTCTAACAAAAAAAGGAGCACTTTGTGTGCTCCCCCTAATTGAACCTCTTAATCTCCACCATTTTTGGAAATAAATAGTAGTTTTGAATCTAGAATTGGAGAACTACAAAACTTGTTCTTATCACATCTTTTTAATTTTGAGTGTGGTTATCTTCAATTTCTCATGCAAGATCAGTTTTTTTCTGATTTCAGAAAAAAAGTGGTCACTTATGAACCCCTTTTGGTCCCCCATTTCCATGCACATACCCTTGGTCAAAAAGACTATCATCATCATCAAAATTGTAGGATGGATTCATGATGTTTGGGTTTTTGATGAGTTTGAATTTAGGAATGATGTGATGTTTGGATAACTTAATGATTTTGGTTTCTCTAAGGTTTGGGACTTAAGACTTGCTTTAATATGGAAATGACCTTATATTTGGATTTTGGATTAGAGGGTGTTGATTGATTTCGATTAATTAATTTTGGATTGATCAAGGTCAATTATATATGACACTTGATACTAGGATGAATGATTTTATTTGGATTAATCAAGGTCAACGATATATGACACTTGATCTTAGATTGGATGATTTGGGTAATCAAGGTCAATGTAATATGACACTTGATTATGATTAGATTTGGATTGGTTGGGGTTGATTTTGATTAGGCTTAAGGCCCTTTGATGGTTGGATTGGATTGGATTTGATTAGGCCAAGGGCCCTTTTGATGTTTGATTTGATGAAAGGGGATGATTTGGCTTTCTTTGACAAAGGCGCTTGTGTAGGTACAAAGGTGCTTGAGTTTTACAAAGGTTCCTATCTACAAAGGTGCATGTGTAGACATAGAGGTGCTTGTTTGGAAATAGGGGTGCTTATTCATGAAAAGGGGGGATTACAGAGGCACTTGTTTATGAAAATAGGGCCTCAAACTTGATGTTATGGCTTGAATTTGATGGGTTTTGATGGATATTGATGGGGGAATGATTAGGGATGAGGTCTAGTACCCTTGGATGATTATTTAGAGGAAAATGATTAGGTTTGGATGAATCTGAATAGATTATGATTAGGATTTAGAGAAGGTTGAAGGGGGTCAAGTCCTTAACCAAAATTTGATTTTGATGGGATGATTTTTGATTAAGGATTTGGAATTGGATTTTGATTAGGGATGGGGTAGATGGATAATGGATAATTGATTTGATATGGGGGATAATTGGATTGGATTAGGATGATGATGTGATGGAGATTAAGTGGATAAGGGGGATTGGATTAAGCTCAATGATAGAATTATGATCAAAGTTGGTTAATCGATGACATGATTAGGGATAATGGATTGGATTAGGACAAGGATAGAATAATTAGAATGTGGATGGGGATGAGATGATTAGGATTATGAGATTGGATTAGGATGGATGATGAAATTGGATTAAGGTAAGTGGATTATGATGTGGATTAAGGATGAAAATGGATGATAGATTAAGAATTGGATTGGGAAATGATTAAAATGATGGGGGACTTGATTAATCTCAATGATGGGATTAATTAGGATAATTATAGTGATTAGGAAGTGGATTAGGTGGATAGAATGGATTAGGTTAGGACCTTTATTAGATTTAGAAAGTTGATTTAGATCAGGGTCCAATGATAATGGATTCTTAAGATTGGATTAGGATAGATTGAGATGATGTGGATAGGGTGATTA
The DNA here is from genome assembly GCA_027924645.1 of Cunninghamia lanceolata. Taxonomy (NCBI): domain Eukaryota; kingdom Viridiplantae; phylum Streptophyta; class Pinopsida; order Cupressales; family Cupressaceae; genus Cunninghamia; species Cunninghamia lanceolata. The sequence goes on along the minus strand of BSBN01001394.1, from coordinate 3,849,628 downwards.
GGATGATTAGGATGAAGTTGGATTGGGATAAATTGGTTTGGATGATTAAGATAAGGTCGATAATTTGAATTTGGATGAAGATGGGAGATTATAAGGTGATTAGAGATGGTGTGATGCTTGACCTTGGGCAGCTTTGCAAATAATAAATTTCACATACAACATGCACACATTTGCAAAGGATTTGAATTTGATTTTGGATTAAGGGAGTGCATGGGTTTTGACAAATGAAAACATACCACCTACGTGAACACCTTATATTATTCAAGTGGGAGTATCAATCCTTGTGGACCCACAATATGTTATTTATCAAGTGATGGATAGATAGGGAATGCAAGGTCATGTAATTTTGGTAGGACACATTGATTGTAATTTTGATTAGGATTATTTTGATAGGATTCAAGATGCTTTAGAGCATTGATGCAATTCTCATTGAGAATTTCAAGCTATTGTAAATAATTTTCACAATAAGTGTTGTCATTAATAAGTCCTTGAAGCGAGAACTACAATGATGGAATCTCCAACTCCAAAGGCACAATGGCATCAACACCATAGATGATATTATATAAATTTGTGTTAATAGTCATATAAATATTCATATGATAGGCCCACAATGCATAAGAAAGTTGAGTGTTCCAATCATTCCCATGTTTATTAATAGTCTTATGAAAGATTTGATTGATTATTTTGTTAGAAGTCTAATCATAACCATTAGATTGAGGGCAATAAGGTGTAGAAAACCATTGTTGAATGTGAAATTTCTCAAAGAACTGCTTCACATACTTATTCTTAAATGAGGAGCCATTATAAGAAATGTTAACAAGTAGGAATTTGTTAATTAATTCGATAGTTATGGAGTGAAAAGGAATAATTTTGATCCATTTTGTAAGGTAATCTATAGCAGTTTAATGATAAAGGTATTTCCCTAGAAAGAGGGTGGTGAAATTTTTCCAATCACATCCAAGCCCCAAATACAAAATGGCCAAGGGGATGTTTTGAGTTTGAAGTTAATGTGCAAGCAGACAAATTAGATTATTGTGTTGTTGACATTGGGGGAATGTTTTGATAAAGTCAAAGGAATTGTGTTCCATCTATTGTCAATAGTACCCCATACGAAGAAGTTTTTGAACTAATAAGATCTTCCACCAAAGTGACCTCCACAAGCACCTAAGTGGGCCTCTTGGAGAGAAATTAGTATTTCTTCCCTTGGCTAAATGTTTGAAGCCATGTTTATGTGATTTTATGTGTTTCTAAGGGTTCCTAATGGTCAAATATTGACCCTAGGTCATACCCCTAGGGTCTAGGACCATTTCTAGCTTATTTAAAGTTGTTTGGGACCTTGTATGGTAACCCAAACTTGACCCTAAGGACAAGTGACGAGTTTGGGAAGTGTGTGGGTGGTTGGAAGGTCACCATCCCACTTAACCCCAACCTCACCCACTTGGGTAAGGTTACCCTTGCTTCTCATGCTTTAGAAGCTTCTCACATGTGTGAACCTATTCGCCATGCTCTCACACATGTGTGAGAGCACTTGTGGGGAAGAGTGTAGCTTAGATGAATTAATAGGTGACAAGTGTCACCTCCCCATTCATAAGAAGATTCCCTTTGTGTACTCACATTCCCCTATGCTCTCACACGTGTGAGAGCACTTGTGGGAGAATGTGTATCTTTGTGGAATGGGGAGGTGACAAGTGTCACCTCCACATTCATGTGGGGTTGTGAGGAGGGTTATTTGGATGGAGGAGAAGGTGACAAGTGTCAACTTCTCATCCATTAGGGATTGAGAGCCTTGTCTTTATATCTCCCTCATTTTGATGAGAGGAATGTTCTTCTTTTCATTTTTTTTGGGAATTTTTGGTCTTGTGTTGGGAGAGTGAAGGACTTGGAGATTTTGGGAGGACTTGTGGAAGCGCTTCACCAAAACTCACTCCATTATTGAAGCTTTGAGGTATTTCTCAAGTTTGAACCCTTGCTTTTGTTACTATTGCTATGTCAGTATGCATGTTTTGTGATTATGTATTTTGGTTTTATGTGTTAAGGGTTTATGGGTTGTTTGGGTGACTCTCCTTATGAGAGAGTTCATCTTAGTGTTGGGTGAGAGAGGATGAGAACCTCCTCAGTTGCCCTCTTGGTTATGGTGTTATTTTGTGGGAAAGGGCCTTATTTTGGAGTTTGGAGAAGTTTGGGGTTATGGCATGAGTGCCTTGATTTTTGTGATATGTGAAGTATGGCAAGAGGCCAAGTGATTCAAGAGGATATGTGTTTAAGAGTGTGGGTCTCCTTGAGTAGAGTGAGTCCACTCTCTCACCCTTTGCAAATCCATCTCTAAGGTGGGTTAGTTTTGTGATAAGCCTTGGGTTGGGTGTTGTTGTGCTTGGAATGAGTGTGTGAGTGTTGTGGATTGAAACTTGGTTGCTTGGAAGACCTCCAAGCTTGGGGGTGGCCTATTTTGGGCATAGGTTGGGAGGTGAGCTTCCCATGAGTTATAATTTTAGTAATATTTAAAGCAAAATTATATTGCTTATCAGAATGGGATTACAATATGAGCATAAGCGTAATAACTGATAAGGATTATCACACTATAAGATCTTTCTACACAATTTCTAATTGTTCAGATCACAATAATGCGCAGAACAAGAGCACACTCTTGTGATCCTAGGGACTTTTCTAAGACTCTCTAATAAGCTCCTAGATTAATTTTAGAATCTATTTCCAGATGAATACAATGAGGCTCAAAGTCTTTATTTATAGCAACTGGCAGACCTCAAAATTATTAACTAGCCTAGAAGTCTAACCATACAAAACTGACACGTTACAACCACTATAGGAGTGGATAGCTGTTAAGCAGTCGTATCTGCAAACACTAACAATAGTGGATAAGACATAAAGATAATCACATCAAGGACACCATATGCGAGGATGACCTGCTTTACACCTAAAAGAAGATATGGGGATTTTGCTTTTTATGACAGGGTTGCATCCTGTTGTCAGAATCTTAACGTGGCTGACATCACGACACTGACAGACCCAAGTGCTAGTCAAAAATAGTAGGAGGTAATAAATGTAATGGTAATGGTCTAAAAATTATCTCCAAGTCATCGGGTCACGGTCTGAACACAGATTATTTTTTCAACTTCCTCTATAGATGCCATGTCAATCTCAGTTCTGGCAGCAACAAGAGCTGGAACCAAAGAGGGCTCAATATCCTAGATTATTGCCTTAGTGAACCAATCATGTACCAGAGGATAATATTCTACTCTTGGTATGCAGTAGCTATGGGGATTTACAAGATATCCTGAAGGTCCTGTCATTCCTTCTGAGATTGCCCAAGCAAAGTTTCCTTGAATATAATTGAAGAATTCTTCCATGTCAGGCTGAATCATTCTGCCATTGTAACCTAGGAAGAAATCTCCATAATCTTCAAATTCATGTTGAAGAATTGTTATGCTGTTGATAAAACCAAATTTTGCACATTTAAGTAAATTCTTTTTATTTCTATTATTCCAGTTCATTGGCAATAATGAAGTAATGCATATATCAAATGTGAAGCCATTTCTGATAGAAAATGCAAGACTAGCTTCTTCTACACCAAAATTCTCCTGAAAATCTAACTGGTCCTGTGCATCAAGAATTCCTTTGTCAAAACCTTCAGTAATCATATTTCTCAAATCCTGTAACCATTTGTTTAAGAAATATACATGAAGTATGGGAGTAATTATCTCAGGAGGAAATTGAGGAACCCATATTATTTGTCCAGCTTCATTTGTGCTTTCAAATACTTCTACACCATCTTCCCTTAGAAGAGTTTCACCAGGTTCTATAAGCATGGAGGCATGCTCTACTAACTTTGACATTTCTCTGGTTAAGCTGTCTGCCAGAGGATTGTTATCACCTTGAATCCATTCTATGTCAAAATCATAGCTGATGAAGTCTAAATACCATCGAGCAATTCTGCCATGGGCTATGTCTTTATCAGACTTCTTCTTTAGTAGGGATCTCATTGGTTGGTTATCAGTTCTCACAATGAAGTGGGTTGGTTTTAGGAAGATCTTGAACTTCTGGATGCCTTTCTTGATAGCAAGAATTTCTTTCTCATATATGGTGTACCTGCATTCGGTGTCAGTAAAAATTCTAGATCTATAGCCACATATCTGAGTTCCTTTTAAAGGAATTTCCTGCAAAAGAATAGCACCCCAAACTTTATCAGATGCATCAGTATAAAGAACCAAAGGAAAACCTTCTTCAGGCAAATGTAATGTAGGAAGGTATTGGCACTTCTTTATCTTCTGTACAATCTCTGTCAACTCTTCAGTCCATGGACCTGCACCTTCTTTCAATTGATTCTGAATTTTCTTTCAATCCTTGGCTAGACCATTGTAGAATGGAGAGACATAATTCAAACATCCTAGAAACCTCTGGATTTGTTTTGTTCCTACCAAAACATCAGGAAATTCATTGATGTGCTTCAAGATGTGAGGTTGCAACTTGACTTTTCCTTGAGAGAGAATTAAACCAAGGAAATCAATTTCTTCTTGTTTTATTACCATCTTTTTTGTAGACAGATAAATTCCATGAGATTTGATAGTATTATACAATATTTCCATATGCTTCAAATGCTGAGATTTGTCATCAAAGAAAATAATGATATCATCGATATAAACGGCACAAAATTCTTTCAGATTCCTTAAAGCTTTGTCCATTTTTCTTTGAAAGTAGGCTGGAGCAGTTTTGAGGCCAAAAGGCATCACATTCCATTAATATAGTCCTTGAGGGACTGAAAAGGTAGTTTTATAGCTGTCATCTTCTTTCACTTTAATATACCAGAATCCTGACTTGCAATCAAACTTAGAAAATATTCTCTTTGAAGCAGCTCTCATGATCAAGTCAGTGCTAAAAGGAATAGGATAGTTGAATGGAAAGATTATATCATTAAGAGGCTTATAATTTATGTAAAATCTTTTCTTACCTCTTTCTCTTTCTACTCGCTTATTTATCAAAAATGTAGGACAACTGAAAGGACTTTTACTATCTCTGATGAAGTTGCCTTCAAGCAATTCTTGCAAATGCTCGTCCATTTCTAGAACTTCTGATGGACTCATTAAATAAGCAGGTTCAAATGGAATTATGGAATGACATTCTAGCTTGATTTTGATTTCACATTCTTCATGATCCTTAGACCAAAACTGAAGCGGATTCATGCTACAACAATCTTGCTTAAATTTTACCTTGACAGGTTCTAGTAGCAATGGCAATTTCTGTGTCTGAAGATTTGCACTCTCCTTTCTTCCTGACTTATTTTTCTTATCAAACTTATGGTTGACAACTTTTAGGATAGGAATCTTTATGTGACCATCTTCATGGTGGAGTGATATCTCATGAGTTCTTAGCACAAATGGTTGATACTTTGTTAAGAACATAAAACCCAATAAGACATCTCCTCTTAATCCATCCAATTCAATGAAATCTGTGACAAACCTTTTCCCTTGGATTTCTATAGTCACATCTTGTGCATATCTTCCCATTTTCACTTGTTGGCCATTAAAAGCGTAACCTGAGGTCAGATCTGGTCTTGGCTTCCAAAACTCATGAGGAATGGCATTAGTGTTAGCAAAACTTCTTGATGATCCATAATCAACAAAAGCATCCATAGGGATGGGCATATAACTAGGAAAATAAAAACTCATCCTAATATATGTACAGTTCTCAGCAAGATATAAGGCATTGGCCGGTTCTAATTGAGCAGAGCTAGAGGTTTCATTCTTAGAATTGTCAGAATTATTAGCTTTGTACAAAATTTCTCTAATTTCCCCCACTGCTGAAACAAGTTTTGTAATTTCTTTTTGCTAGAGGGCAATTTGGCGGGTAAGGATTTGGAGTTCTTCATAGGAGCAGTTAACTTTGGCACAAAGGACATCAAGCAAATGACCAAGCTCATAGCAGGGAGAAGGAGATCAAGAAGGCTTTTTCTTAGACATCCACTTAGGATGAACATATCCATGATTAGTACCAAGTTTTTTAGATCTATGAGGAGGAGAAAAAGATTCATATCTCCTAGATCAATGGGATGTAGAAGGTTTGGTACCTCCGAGTTGCTTCTGTAAAGAATCTCGCTCTGCTTCCCAAGCTCTTATCTCCTTTAGTTGTTGTTTAGCAGTAGTTTTTCTTTCATCTAAGGATCCTAACATTCTGTAAGGGTCTTTGGCCTTGGCCATGCTGATCTTAAAATCTAGATCTTTAATAGCTTTTCTGACAACTTTAGTTACTACAGAAGAAGACTGTGATGAACTAGAACTTTCTTCTTCTTCTTCTGAACTTGAAGAGTAGACCTTCTTATGTTTATCTCTAGCCATTGAAAAATGCTCAGACAGAACTTCAACCAATTCAAAAAATTGATTATCTTCAAAATGAGCTAAAGCATCAAAACTATTTACAATCTCCCAATTATTATATACATCTTGTTTAGAAAAGAGAGCATAAACTTTGTTTTCAGGGTTATATTTCTTGGGACAGTTTGTGGCATAGTGTGGTCCCTTGCATATAAAACACTTGATTGCTTTATTTCCTGAATGCTTATTCTTTTTGAACAAATACTTGGGAGGTTTTCTCCTTTTAAAAGAATTCTTATTTATAGGGGCAAACCTATATCTTTTCTTGTGGCTTTTATATTTGTGTCGGAAGGATCTTTCCATATTATCATCGTCATATGACCTTCTGCATTTCTTACATCTGTAATGCTTACCATAAGAACTTTTATTAAACTTTCTAACTTGTTTGAAATCCTTAAGTTGGCTGATTGGTGGCAAGTTGCAATAGTCTTTCATATTGCAAGAAGAATTAAATTGCTCCTTATTATCACTTAGGGCTTTCATCAAGCATCCTTTATCCAACTTATAAGTGACCAAAGTTCTTAATTCACCAAATCCAAATTTTTCAACTTTGGATTTATATTTGGTCATGATGTAATCTTCAGCATACTCACCTAAACCACATGGAAGTGAGTTGAGATAGTATTTATTTGTTGTTGGATCATGGAGCTTTTAAGCTGCAATCATGTATTTTTCAAAAACTAGATTGTATTTATGCAGCTTCCCTAAATCTTTAAGCTGTAAAGAAAATAGAATTTTTTCAGCTTCTAAGATATTATTTTTCTTGTTTCCATGGAAAAGCCCTATTAACATAAGTTTAATCATAGAGAATCCTTCTGCTGAAACATCATTCCTACCCATATCTATTTCTTTTACCTTCCCCGGAATCAGGATTCATTGAAATGATTCCATTATTAGGTAGGTTGTTCCACCAATTTCTAAGTTTTCCAGACATTAATCTTACATCATACAAGACCTTATTTGATTCAGACCATTTAGAACCTCTTGTATCAAAGAAAATTTCTAATGTGTCACACCAGGTGCAAATGGCATCATACGGATCCACAATTTTATCAATGTTCAAAATATAACTTGATGTGGCATAGGCTCTTAATTGTTCTGGTCTGGTATTTTCAAAAACTGCATCCCTCATTTCTACATCTATCTGGCTCCCTACTGATTCTTAACTAGCCAAATAATATTCTTCCCAATCCTCTAGATCATTAATCTGCACCAAATCATTCTCAATATCATATCCCTGAGAGACTTCACTATCTGATCCTTGGGATACCTCTTTTTCTAGGTATATTTCATCATCTGATTCAGTAGTATTCATAGCAGTAGTAGGTTCATCCATGTATATTGGCTCAGTATCTTCTATTTGGAAAGTATGGAGCCAATCTTTTAGTTCTTCAGTATGCTACATGGCATGTTCTTTTTGCTTTGGGAAAGTGAGTTTGGTTGGCATAGGGGCAGATTTGCTTTTGGTAGAAGTAGTAGGTGGTTCATCTTCTGCAAATTTTTCTGTAAGGAGGATGCTCTTCCTTCTTTGGACTTTAGGTCTTGGTTTAATTTTAGGCTTCTGAGACTTAGACTCTTCCTGTTCTTCCTCATAACTATCTTTTCCTTTTTGGGACACCCTAATCTTCTTTGTATATCTCCTAATCTTTTCAATATTTCTGGCAACATGTTCTAGGAGAACCTTATTTTCTTGAGCTTGGGTGTCTCTTCTAACTTATGAGGTAGACACATAGTCATATATTTGACCAGACATTGTTTCTAGTATTTGAGTGTTAGCCTGAATATTTGTTACAACTACCTAGGTATTCTTGACTTGATACGACATGCCAGAAAAATTATTCAACATAGAAGTAGATTGTTTATCTATCCTAGTAGCACCAGTTTCTAATTTATATACAACATTTTGTACTTGAAGCAAATTATCATAAACTGACATAGTTCTGTTTATAGCATGTTTGATGTCAACAGCCATGTCATCAATGTTCTCTTGGGCTGATAACATCCACTGTGATTGCCAATTTCTCTGGGCTTCATAATTCTTCTGTTTAGCCCCTACCTTTGCATGGAGCCTAGCTTCATATTTACCCCATATTTTCTCTTCAGGGTTGACTATAGTAAAACTCTCTTAGGTAGGCCATCTTCCAGGTACATAACTAGTTACTTCTAAGGTAGTAGTAGGATCTACCTGGACAGTATGTCTTGAGCTTCTTTCTGAGCCATACCTAGGGAGTGACTCTCTCATCATGCAAGCATGTTCATCCAACTTTATGATTTTTATCCCTTTTTGTTTTTTATCTTATTTCTTCTCCTCTTGTTCTTGTTTAGGAGTCAAGTGCAATCTAGAACTGACTTGTCTGACTAATTTGTCCATAAGGATAGGATCTCTACTAAGATCTGATGTAGAGGTGAAAGAAGCACGAGATGGATAGTGATTTATAGACTGGGCTGAATGGAAACTTCTAGAACTTTGAGATGAGGTAGAGCATTCTTCTGGATTATAGTCAACATAAGGGTTTCTTTTTGAATTAGGGTAAGCATGGGCCATGGAATAACTTCTTTGTAAAGGCTGAAGCTTTGATTGTGTTTCATCAATGATTGGTTGCTCCAAGATAGTCTGATCTGGGATAGACTGCAAAGTGACATTTGCTACTCTTCTAGACTAGAACAGTGGTCTGTTAGAGAACCTATTTCTCTGAATTGGGAGGTTAATAAACTGAGGCTTTTGTCTGTTTAGGAGTTTCTCTATAATGGGGAATCCTATCTCAAAACCAGTGTGGTCTATAAATCTACCATAATCTAGGAGATTTGATGATCCTTGTAGGAAACTTGCCCCCTGTGGGCAAAGAAACTGGTGGAGATACGGTATTCATAATGCGGTAGACACAACGACCTCCTATTGTTGCATAGACTAAACCAGGGATGAGAGAGATAAATTTAACTTGCAATAAGAGGTAGAAAGCTGAAGAAATGAATTTATCAGATAAAGATAAAGTGAAATTAGGCTGAATTGACATCACACCATCACCTTTTTCTGCACTCAGGATCCCTCTAAATTGAGCTATGACAGCTTGTTCCCAGATCCTACATCAAGTATCAACTAAAGTAGAAAAAAACTCTACACCTATATCATAGTTAAAATGAGGATGGACAATAATATCTATATGAGGAAAATGGACGTGAAAGAATCCTTTTTCCCTCCATCGGGCAATAGCTTCAGGAAGCAAGAATGGCAAATAGATAGGACAGATTCCTACACCAGAGACTAACAGATTGATCTCAAATTGTCTGACAGAATCACAAAATTTTGCTTTTATTCCCTTCTCAGGGTAAAGTGTAGAGATCTTAATGTCTGGAAATTTAAAATTTCCTTTATCATCTACAACATGTTCATTCCCATCTTGAAAGTAATTATGTAACACTTCAGAAAGGGCAGAACTAGCATTCACTTATCTTCTAAGTGCCATGATGAGATAATAACTTATTGGTTTTCATTCACGATATTCCCTGCTACTTTGGTCGACTTACTATTTCCCTTCACATGACTCTTCCTTCGGCCTTCACATGGGTCTTACCACTACGACTTCCACAAGTACTACAACACGCTACTAAAAAAATCTTCAGAAATTCAACTCATACAAGGCAATTATAACAACCAAGATGAACCAAGGCTCTGATACTAATTTAAAGCAGAATTATATTGCTTATCAGAATGGGATTACAGGTTGAAGACATACACATGGAGAAATTACAAATGGAATTTGTATTATGTAGAGATGGGATAATGAATTGAATGGAAATAGAGTAACCCTCTGATTTTGTTTATATTTTCTAATGTTGATTGTGTTTGCTAGTGAGGCATAGTATTTTCCCCCTCATTTCCAACTCATCCCTAATTTATTAATTTAATAGTTTTCCTACAAAGAGTTGCCCTAATGTAATAGTTTATTTTTTCCTTAAGGCAAAAGAAACCCTAATTGATTCTTTTGTTTTTCTCCTCTATTGTTTTATTTTCTCTTCTTGTTTTGCCTCCATTGTTTCTCCATTTAGGTTGCAGGTTGAAGGCTTCTTCCACAATAGCATGGAATGAGTGTATGAGTGTTGTGGATTGAAACTTGGTTTCTTGGAAGACCTCCAAGCTTGGGGGTGGCCTATTTTAGGACTAGGTTGGGAGGTGAGCTTCCCATGTATGGATACCTTATTGTTTATTTGTTGTAGGTTACTTGAAGGCTTGGAGGAGATGGCTTGTGGAGAAATCATGAGTTTTGTGTTTTAAAATTCTGTTGTAAGAGGGAGTGCATTGAGATGCCTCACCTTCATTGGGATATTGTAATAGTTTTGTCAACCTTGAAAAGTTAAACTCTTAAGGGATTTTGGATACCTTGTCTACATGTAACTATTATTGTCATTATGAATAAGAAAAGTTATCAAGTTATTTTATTTCATTTGTGTAAGAGAAAGAATTATAAATCTCTCTCTTCTATCTCTCTCTATATGTTGATCTTGATTTCCTCTTAAGGAAAATGAGAAATAAATGTAGAGAGTAAAGTATTCAAATAAATTATGCTTGTGAAATATTACTATTTCTTACCCTAATGCTTGTAAAGGAGAGAAAATAAATTAATCGTGCCTTGTTAGTTAGTTGGGTAAAGTTCCTATTAATGAAAAATATTATGCTCTTTTTAAGTGTATTTTACTTGTTAAGTTTCTAATTGATAGAGAAAGTTATAGAGAAATAATGTATAGTTTATTTTATATATATTTATATATATAGATGCATATATATATTAATATGCATATATATATATATATGTATGTATATATAAATATACTTTAAAAAAAATTTAAGTTCACTATTTTTTTTAAGTCACTGTGTTTTTGACAGAGATTAAATATTTAAGAATAGTTAAGTTTTATATATATATATATAAAATAACCATATTGATCGATAATTAAAAGCAGAGTAAAATACTTTATAAACGAAATGTATGTATGTTTGTTTCCATCGATTAAAAATTAGGGCACACAGAGCTGAAAGTTATTTTTTTTACATTTTCGAATGAGGCACAGGGGGGTTGTAGGGGGCTGAGACCCTCTGTGGCCACGTTCATTGTTTTGGACTATGTTTATTGATAAAGTGGGATGGGGACCTCGTCCCCCCATAGAGTTTAATACTCTATGGGGAGGCGGAGCCCCCGCCCTCCCCCCTTTTTGTTGTGGCATTGCTATGCGGCCAACCTCATTTCGGCTCCCTTTTAACTGTTGAAAACCTTGCGAATCGGCCATGAATGTATTCGGCCCTGTGCATGTTTGACTGTTTATTCCTCAATGTTTAATATATTAAAATGTGTTGATATATGTATATGTATATGTATGTATATATATCAACACATTTTAATATATTAAACATTGAGGAATAAACAGTCAAACATGCACAGGGTTGAATACATTCATGGCCGATTCGCAAGGTTTTCAACAGTTAAAAGGGAGCTAAAATGAGGTTGGCCGCAGTGCATGTTTGACTGTTTATTCCTCAATGTTTAATATATTAAAATGTCTTGATATATATATATATGTATGTATATATATATGTATATATATATGTATATGTATATATGTGTGTGTGTATATGTATATGTATATATATATATATATATACATAGATATATCTATATATATACATATACATACACACACATATATGTATATACATACATATATACATATACATATACATATATATGTATACATATATATACATATACATATACATATATATATGTATATATATATACATATATATATACACACACATATATATATATATACACACATATATATATATATATATATACATATATATACATATATATATATATACATATATATAGATATATCTATATATATATGTATATGTATATACATATACAACTATATATATATATATAATTCACACCTATTATTTCTGTATTCTTCATTCTCTGTGGGATTTTTTTTCTTTGCAAAATAAAAACAGAGATATGCATATTTAGTATAGATAAAAATAATATGAATAAATAATTTCTAGGTTGCTTTTCTAAGACAATTGAGTTTATAACCAGTTAGAAAACACTAGAAAAGAAAACATATTAGAAACTTGTTAGAAAATAAAGCTTGGTTAAACAACCTGTAGGAAAATCTAGAAAGTAAATCATTATAGAAGTTAGTAAACTATCTTCTTGGTTGGATGATGATACCTTCCACTTGGGAAGGTACCATCCATCCACTTGCTTCTCATAACCTGCAACCAACCAGAAACATATTAGCTTGGTAAATGAGCAAATAAGAGAAGTGGAGTGTTTTTATAAACTAAACATAGGGTTTGGTGCCCTAGTGTTTAGGGATTGTTTAGTCCTAAACCAGTTTAGTGGTAATTAAACCCACTTAGTTGAGTTGACCCCTTTTACCTTGGAAGGTATTTGACTTCATCCTTGTAATTTTATTAAATTAAATGTTTTGGGGTTGTGCACTATTGAGGTAGATTAAATAATTTAAAATCCTTATGTTTTAGGCTATGGGTTATATTAAATTATTGGCACAAATGAAATTAAAGCCCTGTTGAAAACATTTATTTTTAATTGAAATAATTGCATAGAGGAAATCTTGTCTTTTAAATTATTATAAATTAAGTTATGAAGTGTTATTTAAATCTCGTTAATTAAATCATTAGTGAATTTATTTTGCTTGTAGTATTTGCTCATTAAATAATTGCTTTTGAAATGTATGGGATGGGATTAATGTCAAAATATAGTATTTAAATTTTTATTTAAAATTGAGAAAAGGGTTAGGTAGGAATTTTATTTTAAATCAATTTTGTACCCTCCTATATTTGATGAGGTGGTGTTATGCTGCTGAAATCACTATAGGAGGTTTCCTATTTTCATTTTGCACCGTTATGCTGGCAAAATTTCCCTAGGCTTTGTGTGGATTATTTTTACTCAATTCTAGTTTATTATTTCCTACTTTAGAGGATTAGAGTGATTTAAATTGATTTCAAACTTTACTCAAAATCAACCCACTTCATTAGGGTTTATCTAGGGTGGAATCCTATGTTGCGATCCAACCCTCTCAACATTGCTTCTCACAATTTAAACCCCCTAGTGGCTACCATTGTAGGGTTACAAATGGAGATCATATTACCATAACTTGATTGACTTCCCCACCTATGGGCATTGCACATAATGTTGGTTTAAGAGTCAACTGTATTGTGAGCTAGTGTCACCGAGCATGCATGTTTCCCACAAGGGGGTTTTCTAGTGTTGGGGGGAAATTTTTTGACATTTTGTGTCATGACCACATGACAATTGTGGTCATGACATGTGGTTATTGTGTCATAACCACATCATGAATGTGGGCATGACAGAATAATCCCAAGGATGATCAACATCCATGGAGAGGATGTGATCATCATGGAAGGAATCAAGATTAGGAAAAGAAAATGGGGAAAGAGAGTTAGCTATATGATCATCTACAACTTGTTCGTTGATAAACTTTTGAGAAACAAACTTTAAATTGAATTTAGTCAAGAGCATGATCCATTCACCTAAACATCCCAATAGGTCAGTCTTAGAGAATGAGTGTTTTACAAGATCAAATTTTACAATGATATGTGTTTCCGCATGGAGAAGATAATGGTGTAACTTGAGTGTAGTAAATACTAAATGTAGACATTGCTTCTGTAATGTGGTATAACAAGTTTTATAATCAAGGATGGTATGACTGATATAATAAATAGTTACACATTCCCTACCCTCATCATTGTGTTGAGCTAAGAGAGTAGCCAAAGCATGAGATGAAGTACAAGTATAGAGAATAAGAGGACATTCAGGAATAGTAGGCATTAGTATAGGGGATTAGCCAAATAGATCTTAAGATTTTCAAAGGCCTTTTGGCACTCTTCATTCTAGGAAAAGAAAACATCCTTTTTCAAAAAATATGTGAAGGGAAGGGTACAATCCACCACTTGTGAAATGAACCAACGAATAGTCCAAATCTTCTCTTGGAGACTATGAAGTGGAGAAATATTCTAAGGAGGTGGCATGTTAACAATATCATTATCTTCTAGGTGTCTACCTCAACACCATGATGAGATATGATGAATCTAAGAAGTTTTCCACCATCAAAGCCAAAGACACACTTGTGAGGGTTCAAACACATGTTATATAGAAAAAGACATTAAAAGATAAGGCAAAGATTATGTACATGATCTTGGTGTAAAACAGATTTGGCCAAATATCGTCGAATAGTCTTCGAGTATGTTATCGATGAAATCATGAAATATTAGTGTCATGGCCCATTGGTAAGTTGCACTAGAATTCTTAAAACCAAATGGCATGACCACATAATAGAAGGTAGCCCTTGGAGTTTTGAACAAGGTTTTATATTGATCAAGAGGGTTGATAAGTATTTGATTATATCTCAAGAAGCCATCCATGAAAGGAAGAAGTGGGTGGCCTATAGTCAAGTCAATTAATGTCTATATTGGGAAGTGGAAAATCATCTTTAAGAGATGCTTTGTTTGGATCATGAAAGTAAATGCAAACATGAATGAAACCATCATGTTTGGTGACAACCACAATGATAAAGATCTAAGGTGAATTGTCAATGCAGTGGATAAAACTAGATTTTAAAAGCTTTTCTATCTTAGCCTTGACCATTAAATCCAACTTAGGATGCATTTTTCAATTCTTTTGTTTAAATCTAGTTGGGAAACAAGACATAATACTATATTATGAACCACAACCTTGGAGTCTATGTTGGGTAAATCCTTGTATCTCCTTCACAAAGAGGTATAGAAAATCATGTAAGTTGGGAATGTGACGAGTGTTTCTAAGATGAGAAACTTTCTCCAATTTGAATAACCTTCTCATAATTACTGGGATCTATAGGGACATAAATAATATCACCAAATAAAAGGGTACTATGATCCTAGGGATCAAGAATGTGCGATTGGTCATTAGAAGTTATAATTGAGTCATCAAATGACATGATAGACTCCCTAAAGTATGCTTGTGCATTTAAATAGTAAGGGAATCCCCAATCATGATGATATGAAGGCATGTGAGCATATATACCAAGAAACTCCATTAGAGCTTCATCTATAGAGAAGACATCCATAGGTGGTATATGTGATTGAGAAGAATCCATAATTAAATTAGATGTAAGAAAGGTAGAGAAGAATTGGGAGATGTAGAAATCATAGCTGCATCAAAAACTTTATGGTATGAAGACTTAATAGGGTGAGAAAGTCAATAACCAAGGCCTTCTTTAGAGTAATGTGGATTAGGCTCTAAAGGGATTTTTCTACCTTTCTCCTTGAAACCCAATCTATTGTCTTTATATCTAGCGTTTGAAAGTATTTGAAAACCACATCTATAATGGGATTGTAACTCAACAAAAGATGGAAGATTGTCATTACAAGCATAATCGATGTGCACTGTGAAATCATAGGATTTAGAAGAAGAAGTAGAAGTAGAAGTATCAACAAATTGTGATGAATTTAGTATAAATGTATTTTCAAGATGCCAAAGTGAGAGGGGTTGACTTTATACTCACTTATAAAAGAGGGAGTAAAATATAGAGATCCCTAATCATCACCTAGACATGCATTAGAAGGAGAATTGGAATTGACAACATTATCAATAAGAGATGATGATGGTGTAATTTTTTTAGGTGAGGAAGAAGGGATAAGATTAGGAAGTGTAGAATATGAAAAGTTGTTATGATCCAAATCTATTTGCTAACAATATTGCATAGGATCTAGATCAACCTTAATTGTGAATGTTTTATTATCTTGAACAAATTTTATAGATTGGTGTAAGGTATATGGGATTGCACCCATGGAATGGACCCTTAGTGTACCTAAAAGAAGATTATAAGAAAGAGTACTAGAAATCACATGAACCAAAGAAGGCTATGTAATAGGGCCCAACTTGGTAGGCAAGGTTATGATGCCTAGAGTTTGGAAACTAATGTTATCAAGGCCTCGAATAGAAAGGTTGGTAGGAGAAATTCAAGAAGCGTTGATATTAATATTATTCAAAAGGTCTACACTACATACATTGAGACTAGAAGCATTCTCAATGATGTTACATTTTATTCCAATAGAATTTATTGCAACAATGATAAGAAGAGGCTCATTTTCCTTTTGAACCTCAACACAAGGAAGCTTTAATTGTTGAAAAATGATGTCTGTAGTATTGGTGTAGATACAATCGAGTAAGGAAGCTACTTCATTTTGCTTAGCAAAAGATGAAATGGGAATATTTTTCAAAGATTCCTAAAGCATGTCATGGTACATAGGAGAAATTTGTATTAATTCCCAAAGAGAGGTCATATCTTGAGTAGCTTGAAATTGTTCAATAATATCATAATCTCTGGCATTGTTAGTAGAAGGACAAGGAAGATGATATGAAGGAGGAAGAGATAAAAGGATAGGGGTTACTTGTTTGTTCCTATGAGTGTTATATGTGTTACATGTTATAGAATGATAAATACTAGACTAGAAATTAGGAGGTCGAGGTCAATCAGGAATGTCTTGAATAGTGATTATGGGTCAAAAAGGTTGAAATAAATTTGGAATACCATGTACAATGATTTTGGGTTTCTGAAGCTCTCTTGTGGAGCTTAAAATGAAAGATGTATTAATTAGGTTTTGAGAAGAAGTATGACATGATGTATATAAAGAATGAGAAGAGACATGCATAAAATCATCGTGCCTCATCTAACATGTCATAATCCTCCTTGAAAAAGGAATCATTGAAACATTGAAGTTTTGAAGAAAAAGATCCAACATGGTTGGGTTTTACGATGAAGCTTAGGTTCACCAAAATGTAGTCTAGAAAAATAGATTTAACTAAGAAGTTTCTTTGTTTTTTAGGTTCACCAAAATAGAATGAAAAAATAACACTAAAATATCCTAACATGTTTTAAACTAGAAAAATAATACTTTTCACTAAGCTAAAACATAAAGCTAAATGATAAGAAGCTGATTTATAGGAAACTAAAACACAAATCTAGAAAAATGGATTCAAAACTGTAAATAAAAATGAGAGAAACCTAGCACCACAAGATGGAGCTCACTATCTAGGATGCTAGTATGATGCATGGACATCTACATAGCATGTTATCATCCATGCTAAATGCAAGGTTTCAAAATGCTGGTAGAATGTGTCTTTTTCCTCAAATCTCCTACCCATTTATGTAATAGGAAACAAGGACAATAGAAGTAATAATCCAAGTGATACCAAATGATATAGAGATGAAGAAAAATAATAAAATCTATGTATTTCAAAAGGAAAATAGGAATGAAAAGAAATAAGAAGATATAATAAAACCTTCATGAGGTTGAATATCTTCCAAATACCTATAGCTAAGAATACGAAAAATGGTTGGGTTTGCTTGGGAAATTTCCAAGAGTGGTCAGATCCTATTTTGGTCTTTCGACCTTTGTAGGAAACCAATGATAAAGAGATTGAAATAATGTGTTCTCTTAGCATATGTGTTTATAGGAACTAAGAATAGTGACAAGAAGCTATGAATATTAGGTCTACTAGGATTGATAAACTAGTTTGTGTATAACATTCAATGAAAAGAGACTTGATAATCACCAAGAGATATGCTAAGAGAAATATATATGAAGAAATGATAAATAAGAGATACAATATTATTCAAGAAATAATAATAACTTATTGAAATAATATTACCAGTGTCATATGAACATATAATCTAGTGTCATACTTATTTGTGCCTTTCCATGCCATTATGCATATGTCTAAGTGGTCCTATGGTGGAATTTGGCCTAGGTACTTAGGTATATTTTCATACTCCCCTTCTTCTGGTAAGTATTCAGTTTTATGAGGATTTTGAATACTGGCCAATGTTTAATTGTGTCTTTAAGTGTATTCCACCAATTTGCGGCATTACATATTAGTGTATGTTGTATGGCCTCTAGTCTTGTATGCTCATCTATGAATGTTTTCTCCATTTCTATCAAGTACATGATGTAGATCTTTTACTCCTGAGAATTTTGGCAATTTGATGTGAGAAATTACTTTTGTAATGTAGTTTAATCTTTGAGATTTCAGAGATATATCTTTATTTTGGTCATCTGAGTTACGACATGTATTACCTGGTGTGTTATTATCCAATGCAGTGATTTGCAACATGCTTTTGTTCCTGGTCTATACCATGAATATTTTAGGTAAGCCTGTCATCCTCCAGGTTTTCAATTCTCATTCATTATTTAACCATGCTTCCAATACTACCTCACTATTAGTGTTATAGTTGTCATCTTCTATTCCCATTTCCCCTTCCGAATTTGGTTCATCTAATGTGTCATCCCAGGGCAATTTAGATATTGAATAAAGGTTTTTAGGATCTTTGTCTCTCCATTCTCCATAGTTGGTTTCTTTGGTGTACGCTTCTTCCATGTCCACTCCTAATGGTATATGTATGATTTTTTTGTTGTCAAAAAAGATATTTCCTCTTTGCGGGAATCTACAATGCTATTTGCATTTACAAACCATTGTAACCCTAGTAGTGCATTGAATGAATCAAAGGGCTCATTCATTGCCACTACTTCAAAGTCTATTACTTGTTTGATGCCCATTATGCTTACTTCAACTTGTTTCCAGGTTCCCATTGTTCCCATGTGTGATCCATCCACTAGACTAATGTTATAAGGGGTTTCACTCAATCTAGGTCTTCCTAACTATTCCCACACTCTCTTAGATAACATATTCACATCTACGCCCAAATCCACCATAACATTTTTAATTTTCTTGTGGTTTATATATGCATCAATCATTAAGGGTTTGGTCTTTCACTGTCTATCTGTTTTACTCATTTTCTAGATTTAGGGTTCGTTTGCTTGTTGTTTATTCCAGTATTTACAGATTTGTTTCAATTTATCAATTAGGTTATGTTTTTACATTAGATTTGTCATTTGTTTAAGTGTCGCAACTTCACCTTTAGTAAATAAATGGGTGTGTTGTTTCTATTTGTTCTATTCCTTAGTTATAATTTGTTTAGATTTCTCTATAGTTGCATCATGTTGGTTTTTACTAGGGAAGACAATTTCTTCTTCTTCACTATCCTTTTCTTCACTTCCACTGTTTTGGGGGTTTGCAATATTCATGCATTGTCTCGTAACTATTGCTTCTTTAGTCTTTCCTTTGTTTTTCTTTTCTTTTGTTTGTTTATCATTTACTTTGTTATAATAATCATCCTCCTCTGAGTTTTTAGTGTAAGAGGTGTCAGTCTCATAGTTAGCTTCCTTCCGGTAGCTTCTAGTTGCCTGTGGTTGTTCTTTTGGAATCTTTCTAATTATGTAGGCAACCTTTTGTGAGTTAAACCCCTGTAATTCATCACTTTTTGATTATTTTGGTGCATTTCTAAAGTATTGTTGAGCCTTATCACATGAAAATAGGTCATGATTTTCACTACTACAAAATGTGCATTGTTTCCTCCTTTCTCCCCAACATTCATTAGTGAAGTGGCTTGGCTTACTGCATTTGAAGCATGTTACATCCTCTCTCCTTCTTCTTCCTCTATCACAACCTCTTCCTCCTCTATATCCATTATACTGGCCTATTTCTTCATTGTTATAATTATTCATGTAAGGTGCAAGATTAGGATTTGTATTTTGTAAAGTGTTAAGATTTCTTTGATTAGCCTAGTTAGGATGTTTATAGCCATGATCTTGAATGTACAAGGGTCTTTCTGCTAGTCATTTCATATATGCCATGTTTTCATTATCTATTCTATTTTTGCAGTTTGCATTACACCAAGGTTCATGATCATCTTCCTCCCTTATCCTGAAGCATTGTGATGGACAATCTTCTATTTCATGGTCATCCCACCCACCGCATAATCCATAGTAAACTGTATTATTTCTTTTTGGTATTCTTTTGATGTCTACCTTCATCGCAGTAGCCTTTCTTTCTCGTTTTATCATCGGACACTTGTTCTGCAAATGTCCTTCTTTGGTACAATATGTACACTATATGTTAGGCTTTTGCTTCTGTGGGCTCTCCTCTTTTCTTGCCAAAATTTCTTGTTTTAGTTTAAGTTGTTCCAGTTCAAGCTTAAGCTTCTCCATCTCCATGTTTTCCTTGGTCTTATCCTGTCTATGCCAAGTTTGTGATTTTATGTGGCAGGCCATAGTCACTACTTCTGAGTAAGTTTCAAAAATATTTCCATCTAGAGATGTTTTGATGTCAGGGATTAATCATGATACAAACCATTCAATCCTTTTTTTCTTAGTTAAGGGCTCTTCTAATTTGTGGGATACCTCTTTAAATATTTTATCAAAATCTTTTATAGATTCCCCTTCCTTTTGAGCTAAATCCCTTAGTTTACATACTCCTATGGGGATCTTTGGAGACTCAAAATTATCTAAAAATTATTTCTTTATATCATCCCATGATTTGTTGTGTTTAGGGCATGTCTTCCTATACCATTTCAATGCATCATTTATTAGTGTTCCCATGAAATTAAAACTTTTAGTTTGGTCTCTTGTTACATTTTTCCTATTCCAAATGGATTCTAGAATAAAGACATGTTCTACTGCTTCTGAAGTGTCCTTTCTGAATACCGACAACTTAATTGGTGAGTCCATTGTTGGTTTTTTTTTTTAGGTGTTTCCAATATCTTTCAATGTGTTTTCTTATTGTTCTTCTTCGTAGGTTGCTTCCTTTGTATTAGGGTTTTGTTTTCTTTACCCTTATCTCTCTGTAACTTAATATCAAAATAATCTTTTCCCAATATTTCTTCACAATCTCTTCTGATTCATTCTTCTATTTATTTTTTCTTGTTTATTTGATTGTTGTCCTCTTCCACTGAGATTCTTCTTGACTTATATGGCATCTCTTCAAAGTGCCTCTTCATTTTAGGGGATGACTTTACATTTGTGAATGACATCTTATCATTTATTTGTGTTGTTTCCTTTAACTATCTTAGACTCTTGGAACTAATACTATCATATACCGCATCGTCTCTCCTTTCTCTAACTTTCATCACACTTTGATTAACCAAATGGTCTAGATAGTCAGCATCCAAGTTCAAGGGCTGGAGGTTTCTTATAGGGTTTAATAAGTCTTCCTATTTTTTATCAACTCTGATTTGGACATTAGTAAAATTAGGTTGAAACTTTGGGGTTATTCCTATTTTTGGTAGGTTTAGAGTTTGATTATATTCTTCCCTCCATATCCTTCTTGACTGGTCATAAGCATCAATACTCCCTCCTAGGATTTTGAGAAGTTTTGTAGCCCTATTAATATGCATTTTTAGTGGTTCAAGATTGTCTATATCCTTCTATATCAAATTTACAGTAGCCCCTATGGCGTGCTCATCCATTATTTCTTCTTCTTCTCTTTCATTCTTTTTCCTGGAAACACCTACATTAGTGTGCTCAGCAACACCCACATCGACACATTCATCCTTTTCCTTCGCAACCTTCCTGGTGCTTTCTCTTCCTAATTTTTCTGCATTTTCCATCCCTCTGTAGTATCTTTCTTGTCGTTCTTGAGTCTTCTTTTATTTTTCTTCCCCACTCATTTCCATTCTAATTCTTATAACTTCACTAATTTCTCTTAACTTCTTTTTATCCCCCTTTCTCATGGGTGTTTTAGATATGGTATTTCATTAATCCTTATGTATCCCATGGTCAACTTAGCATGAAGAGTTACATCTTTTCAAGGATATTTTCAAATCCCCCCCTTTCCATTTGTCATCCCGTTAGGTGCCTGCCCCCTTCTCACAAGGGTAGGTCCTAAGGGGATTCTCTACAGGTCATAATTTTTTTTTCTATTACCTTAGTTCTTTCCTTCCAATTCTTCTCTCTATTCTGCACTTCTCCTTTTACTGATTTCTCTGTTTATTCTTCACTGTCCTTTCCAAGGTCCTAGAAATGGAACCAAATGTTGGAAAGAAATGGGGAGGACTCAGTTTGGAGATCTGAGTCTTAGTCAAATCTCTAAAGTCAGTTAATACCCTAGAAAATACAGTAAGAATCATAAGTAACAATAATGAATCATAGCATGCGGTAAAAATACATCATTCATACACATCACACACATTCATATACACATATAAATTAGATCAAATACTTATGTCTCCATTATATATTCATTATAGTCTTCTATACATAATGGCAGGTCTGAGTCTTTGCTCTGTATATATATGTTCTTACATATTCACTCTTACATCTCTCTTACATCTTACATGTTGTTTATTACATATCTATATGTTAGGTTAGGGATGTGTCCCTTACAAAATGACACTATCTATGTCAGCCTTGTCCTCCGCATTCCCCTTGCGATGAGCTACAATATGATTTACTATGAGAGCTATGGAAGTCTGAGTCATCATAGAGGTGGTAGATATGATGGGAGGAATGCATTTAGGAGCTAATCCATAAGATGGAGGATAAGTGGAAAAGGGATATGTACTAAATGATGGGGCACTAGTGGCCATGCTACTATGAGGATGAGTAGTGGTATTGGAAGGAGTAATGATGGAAGAGAGATCTATGGTAAAGGTGGGAATAGATTGACTAGTCACTATGCAAGAAGTAAGCTTATCCAAAACTACTTGCAAAGTTTCATGTCCATAGAGTTTACTTGTAAACAAATCATGAAACATATTCTCTAGTTGTTTATGATTTTCACATTAGCCAAACTAGCTAAATCATTTATAAAATCATGAGTATCCACATGAGCATCATGATCACAATCTTCATTTTTCTAATTATGAGCATTGGAATAGAATTAATTTTTATTGATTTAGGTTGTGCTAGGGTTTAGGTGAGCACTCCTTGGTGGCATAAATAAAAGATAGGAAAAGAAAGATTAAATGCCAAATTTTAAATTGAAAATTTAGAAATAACAATGGTTTATTAGATCTAAAAAGAAAACCCTAATGTGGTAAATGAGTGTGCATAGATTAGATGAGAAAGATACCACAATAAAGCACACAAACCCTAATAGAAAAAGATGTATCAATGAAGTACAATAATGTAAAAGGAAGGATAGATCTAAAAATTAGATAACTTAGAAAAAAGTACAAAGGTGAAAACCCTAAGGGAATACATAAAACCATAACAAGAAAGTCAAGATGTGTAGGAGTGAACAAGTTTGCCAAAATAAAATGGAAACTAATATTTCCTTGGTGAGTTAACCTAGGATAATTAAATAGGGTAAAAGTTGAAACATGTGTCACACTTTTGGTGAAATAAATAGTTTCTATAGAATAGGGTTTTGCCTAGAAGGGTTCCACTTGGAACTGCTCTGTCTAGAACCACGTAGCACTTATATGGCATTGAATGGCATGAATAGTTCCGGGTGAAACAATTTCGCCTGTATATTAAAAACATATAAAAGTCAATTTAAAGTTAAAAAAATGTGTTTATTTACATTGAAGGTTTTGTGTGAGAAAGTTTCACCTAGAACCTTTTCAAGCCATACAATCTCGCCTGAAACTGTCTATGTGGCATCCCATGTGGCAGCCAACCCCCCCGTTTACAACAAATTGAACAAAACTTCAAGTTCAACTGTAAATTTCTCCAACCAAAGGGCATTTTCATGAAAATTTAAAAATTCCCTTTGGTAGATGTCGGAGTCTAGATCTTAGAAATATATATTTTTTATATATTTTGATAAGTTGTATTAGGATTATTTTAAAATTTATTGCAAGTGGGTTATTATAATGAAACATGCAGCTGATTAGAAATTAAAAATAAATAGGAAAAACATATTCAATTTTTTTAAAAAATATATGGTTCACTAGAGGCAAGAATCCTATCCAAAAGGGTACTTTAAAAAAAAAATTATATATTGTAAAAAAGTTGACGTCCCATGGAAACTACTCTATTCTGATTAAAATTGACTTAAAAAAATAAAAAAAAATATCAAATTTTTTTCCATGCACTAGATATTGGAGTTGGCTAATTAGGAAAAAAAAGTTAAAGAAAAGAAATTAATTTTGCTATATTTCTCTTGACGTCCCATTGATGTCACTTTTTTGAAAAAATATTAGCATTTAAAATTCATCAATTAAATTTATAAAAAAAAATATCCACCTATTTTAAAATAAATTTAAAAATTTATAAGCATAAACTACATTAAAAATTCTACATTTCATTAGTTTATGTCATTTTAAAATTCAAAACACACATATGACTTTTTTGACGTTTAAGTTGGAAAAATATGTTTGTGTTGGTTGTTCCCTTATAAAAGTGTGACACAGTTTTGAACTTTCACCCAATAAATGCAATCAAATAAGTGTAATTAGCATAGATTAACTAAATATGATTGAGTTGAGTGTTGGTAAATTGATATTTATGATTTGGAAGTTGAACAAGAAGGAGAGTATAGGCTTATCTCAATAATTGAATAATGATGTTAAGTAGATGAGATTTTAGAATATAACCTCTTTAAGACTTGTGCTCTTAATTTCACTTGTCAATCTATAAGGCTTTTTCCTACAACTTAGCTTGATTGTACAATATTTTGTTGTACTTTTTTTGAAAGTTTTAGTTGGTGGTATTAATAAATACCTCTTTTAGGTTGTCATATGATTGAGTTGCAAGCAATATGTTCCTTGATCAACCCCTTGAAATGAAAGAATATAAAAAATAATAGGCAAGCACCTAAGATGCAAATTCTTTACTCTTTTTATTACATCAAACATAAATGTGTCACTATTGACATGCTCTCTCGAATCATTGAACACTTGATTATACTTGATTATAAGAAGTGATTAGAATGAATGTATTGTATGTCCTTAAATACTAGCACATAGCATCAAGTTGTTCCATAAGTGTGTTTAGTCTTCTAAAGGTAGAAGAGTAAAGGGGGCCCGTTTGCCAAAATGTGAAATTTTAATTTTAAATTGGAAAGGTACAAATTTACAACTATGAACTTGTCCTAATATGCAATAATGGTCAAATCTAGGTAGAAAATAGCTAAATGGTATCGAGTGCATAGATAAGTGTGATAACAAGGTAGTTAAGATGGATTGATAGGGGTGTCTATAAACAAATAGGTTAGCACTAAATGTATAAAGATATTTGTGTATATAAATGGATAAAGAGGCTAGGATAATGAGCCCAAATGTGCACAATATTATGTCATTTGTATTAAGATATTAGCTTAAAATAGGCACAAAACTAAATGGGAAATAGCATGGGTATACAAATTTAACCATTACAATATTGCATAATTACATTTTAGATAAGTTATGTATACATATCTTGGCCTAGAGTTGATAATGTAAGAATTTTATCATTTTCACATATTAATTTTGTCAACTCATTTAATATAATTAATTAATTACTTTTTTATAAAATAGACCTATATATATTAATATCAAGGAAAATAAACATAATCTATCCTAAAAAAAGAAGGCATATTGACATCACACCCCAAAAGATAAATAAACAAATAAAGTGGGGAAACTAAATATTATGTGGCTTCGAAAATTAAACACTTCCCCATATACATCATCATATAATCAAAGTTCATAAAAAAACTTAGGTAGCTATTTATCTCTATAAAACCTTGGAACAAGTATTCTTTTTATAGCATTAAATTAAATTTAAGTAGTAAATGCTCTTTTATATGTAACTTAATCAAAAGTTAGTTTTATTGTTCTTGTAAATTTCATTACATTTGTTATCTTGAAATAATATTTTTATTCATGTGAGTTTGAAGAGATAAGATGGAAATGACAATTACATGTGTTATCAAATACATTATAAATGATATTATTCAACGATTGGTAAAAGGAAATATATTGAGTATGTAAATGATTTTAGGAAGATCTTTGAATATTTTCAGGGGTTCAAATGCTCTTGAAGGATATGAATTCCCATATACCTACATATGTTGCATAATCAAAATATTTTGTTAATATTATAACTTGAAAGCCTTGAAAGCTAAATAATGTAGATTAATTATTAATAAAAATAAATACCTTCCAAGCATCATGGTAGTGGCTTGTGGATTGGTACCAGGGGAATCCTTATAAATTGAATTGTCCACAACCCTTAGATTATTAACACCTTTCACTCGATACCTTTTTTCAACCACCAAACCAACTTGATAGCCTCCATGGTAATGGTAATATGTCCCTAGTGTATCTTTGCAGAACTTGGCCAAGGCATCATCATTTGATTGATTATTTGGTAATGCCGTCCCAAGGAATTGAAGCATTTTGGAATGTCCATTATCAATAAAGGCAAACTCTTGAATAGAAGATGTCGCACTTAGATTAACCATTACTTTCACACAATACATACACTTTTCTAAATCATAAGGATGTGAATAGGAATTGTAACGAACATATGGGTTATCTTGAGGATTTGTGCTTTTAAACCAAAGCTCACCCCTTGATAAGGGAAAAGCCACCTCACTTGCAACATTACCTAGATATTGTATATTTGTGACATTATCTTGCTGGAGAAAGCTAGCGGCCTCGATGTAGAGTTGTGAATTGTCGAGAATGCCCACTACCTGTCCATAAGCAAATTCAAGTGGTTTGGGGGATTCTAGTATGAAGCTTGCACTAGGATTATCTTGAACCTCTTTCCCTACCGAAGGTAAATCTAAAAGAACAGTAATATTCAACTTTTTAAGTTGTTCTGCTGGGCCAATTCCACTTAAGAGGAGAAGTTGAGGGCTGCCTATGCTTCCTGCTGACAAAATCACCTCACTATTGGTTGACAATTGGTTAAGTGATACTTCATAATGGAAACCATTATTTCGGCTTATGAACTCCACTTCACTAGCCTTGAGCTTTCCTGCAATATGGATTATCAATTATTTAAGCGAAGAACCTTGATCGCAATGAACGAGGAATTTTGAAAATAAAAAATGTATACGAACCTGATGCCACATTGAAGAGGATTCTGCTGGCGGTAGCATTCAGAAGAACTACAATATTTTCTGGATTTGCATACTGGAGAAGATCTGCGGCTGTATGTCTCTTTCCATTCTTGTCAAAAATCGATGCACTAATCTTGGTCCCCTCCAAATGATCCAAAGTATACCCATTGTAAGGAAGAACTCCAGCTTCAAGAAGCCCATCCTTGAAAGCAGAATTCCAAGGAAAAAGCTTGTATTGTTTGAATGCATTCAACTTTTCCAGCCATTCATACGACTCATTTACAAGTTTCTCATCCCACTTCATTTTCCTAATGTATTCAGTGCTCGCCCTGCTGTAGAATCCACCGTTGATAGCTGTTCCGCCTCCTAGAACTCTCCCCCTTGCCAACTGCACTCCATCTTCTGAGACAAACCCCTCCGCTACATAGGGATAAGTTTTAGGATCCCCCAAAAGCTTGAAAAGCCCTTTGAAGTCCTCAACATCAGGATTTCGATAAGGAGAGTCTCCCCTCTCCAATAGCAAAACAGAATAGTGCTGTGACAGTGTTGCTGCCAGAGGACACCCAGCTGCACCTCCTCCAACTACAATGTAATCATATTCCCTTGCAGCTGCCTTTTGAGCATCTGCTGTCATAAACGGATATGGGTATTCTGCAAAAATCAAGCACAGAGCATTACATATCAATGTCACAGACTATCGCTAGGTTAAGAAACAATTGTATATGAACCTCTCTGAAAAAAAGACTTGATTCCAAACAAAAGTTTGAAGATTTGTACCTACCCAGATTAGATGTCGCTGCTTCTGAACAGAATTGATGATCACGATTTGTAAACATCAGCAGGCATGAAATCACAAGGAATACTATCTCCATACTTATTAACCAATCTAATTCCTCTTCTAGATTTGAAACTGAGATAAATATTTTGTGAAGTATTTGCATTCGATGCAGTCTTTTTATAGATAATATGTAAGAATGGTGGATGTTCTTTCTGATGTAAGGATGATAAATATTTGATCGTATTGTCTATCCAGCATACTGGGTTCACATTTGACCCGTAAACAAAGATTAATTAAAATTCAACAATCAGTTGTAGTTTTGTCCACTAACTCCGCTCTCTTTCAAAAATGAAAATTGAAAAATAAAAACCTTGTTGAATTTAAAACAAATACACATTGCCACTGATGTCGTGACAATCTATTGGACGTATTTTAATTGTTGTTTGATTAGTATTAATATACACGTTTCTCAGTAAAGGAGGAACACCCGCTTAGATTGCATTAAATTGTCAAGCTTTTACAACTGTCCTATTATTATGCCATAACGTTTTTGATAAGGCATTTGAATAGATAAATTGTCAACCTTTTACAATTATCTTATTATTATGGAATGATGTTTTTTTTGACGAATAAGTTTTATTTAACTTTTTAATAATTAAAAAGATAATAGTACAATATTCACCAGAAAAAAGGTAAGTGGTAAGAAGGCACACCCTCAAAGTCTATGTGGGATGATGTCCAAAACAAAGATGAAAGTTCAAAGGGCCAAGCCCAAATACATAAAAAACACTAAATAGCTAGAGTAACACTAATAGAAGGGGGGTCTCTATCATTTGGTTTTCCCCAAACATCACCGGAGATAGAATCATCAATTGGATCCTAGCTAGTAAGAGCTTCCTTAGGAGTGTTACTAGGAGGTCGCTAAGCATGAACATGAGAAATGACCAACTCTAGGCTAGGAAACTTGCCACAGTCAGGCCAACTAGGAGCACCACACCCATGAGAAGAGGTGGAAGGTGGTCGTGATGGTTGAGACCAATCATGAGCTACATTATCTCTATTCCCTTGTGGCTAAGAACCACAAGACTGAGAGCCTCAATCTCTTTTGATAGATTGACTATGTCCTTGGTGGCACCCTCAAGGAGAGGAAGAGGGAGTAGGTAGGACTTTGTCAACAACGCATGGAGCATTATCCTAGTGATCCAAAAGCTCCTATAGGTGTGCCACTTCAAGTGCAACTTTACTAGCTTGCACTTAAATCTATATAAGCACATTAGAACAAATTATGGCATTAGTATACAAAGAGAAATGAACATCAACTGAGAAACAAAAAAATGAGCTAAATTTCTATCTTTTTAAACACTGAAGATAATTTCCACCCTGAAAGCATGCCAAATCTGGGTCTATTTGAATGAAAGACAATGATAGTCCTCTAACAAAACCATATGCCATGAAAAGGGATTAGGGTGAAAAGGTTTGAAAAAATTATGAACCCAATTCCAAGATTCATGGGCTTTGGTGTAGAACTAGATGAGATGTTTGAGAGTCTCAAACTATCTCTAAAATGGACAATGGGGATTAAGAACTCCCATATGAGTTAAACAAGCACCAAGTGGAAGGCCTTGATAAAGAATTCACCAGGCAAAATGGGCCAATTTAGGCTCAAGAATTGCCAACTAGATAGATTGGAACTAGTGATGCCAAATACCACGAGAAGACTAAATCTGCCAACAATGGTTTAGCTAATTAACCATAGACAAATGAGGCAAAAGCCATTAATATTCTTTATGAGGCTTGTAATTATGAAATGGTGTGTCTAGATACTATTTCCAATCCTTCCACCAAGGCTTGAAAGATCTAACCCCAATTTTGTGAATCATCTGGGGGGATAACATCAATAATAGTTTGAAAAGTTTCTTTTTTTTAGAAAAACAGGGACTGCTGGATTGAAGATTGAAGAGGAGATTGATAATGTTGTATTGTAAACGCTATTGAAGTTAATACAAACTGGTGCATCTCTTCTTGTGTGGAGTTTTTTCCTGAAAAGATTTCTCCACTTAAACATTGTGTTGTGTGTGATCTTATATTTAGTTATTTTTTGTGTTGATTTCATACTATCTCCATTCTGGTT
Organism: Cunninghamia lanceolata; assembly: GCA_027924645.1. Lineage (NCBI taxonomy): Eukaryota > Viridiplantae > Streptophyta > Pinopsida > Cupressales > Cupressaceae > Cunninghamia > Cunninghamia lanceolata. The sequence continues at coordinate 3,819,415 of BSBN01001394.1, read as the reverse complement.
TTGCATAGTTAAATATCTATATTATAGTTGTAATCAAAATTTCATTAATAGTTGTTTACCTTCATTTCTAACATCCTCATCCATATTGGATAGGTTGGTTGCAGTAGGGAGACTAGATTTTGCTAGAGGAATAATGTTGGCTTAGGTTCAACATAGGTCCATACCATGATGAGGTGTTATGTGACATTGTGCCAATGGATGTGTGCCATCTTCTGTTGGGAAGACCATGGCAATTTGGTAGAGAGGTAGTGTATGATGGGATAGCTAACACCTACTTGATCTAGAAGGATGGGTAGAACCGCAAATTGATGCCATTGAGGGTAAGCCAAGGATAGTTTTACAATAGTAATGGTCTGTGTTTTGGGGAGGGATGATATGCATTGATTCTAAAGATGTGTGGCATTGCTAGAATGGGTGGTAACATTGCAAATGCAAAAGAAGTAGTCTAGAGGATAGGGAAGATGAACAAGAGGATGAGGATTTATGTGGATGAGAGTGTAGCTGAGGGAAGCATAACAAAAGGGTATGTGGTAGCCAAGAAAGAGAATAACACATGTGAGAGACCGGTTGAGGACAAGGGAAAATGGCCAGTAACTTAATCCTGAACAAGGACAAATAGAGCAGAAGATGATTGGTGGAACTAAGTGACAAATGATGAGGGAGAAAGTAGTGCTTAGGGTGGATTGCTTGAGGCATACCTGAGGAGGTGGAAAGAATGGGTTGAAGAAGTCGAAAAGTGGAATCTTCAAGGAGTGGCAAACTACCCTAAAAAATGAGGGACTCATTTTTTAATTTACCCTAGAAGTTTGATGCAAGCACATCTCTAGGAATCCTAAAATATGATATTAAATTTGAGGAAGAAGAACTGGTGGTTTACTTTGATAGTTTGTGTGTTTGCAGTTAGTGGTTAGCATTCTATCGAAGTAAAAGTAAGTCCATTTCATTGCACTAAGGAATTAGCTTTTGTAGTTGTGACAGTAGTTTTGTATTTGGTTTGTCTATCTTTAGTTGAAATTTGAGGTCAATTAGATAAGTGAATGTTGGTAATTTGGTTTGTAAGGTGTCTATGGTTTAACAATGTAAGGTGTTGAAACTCTTTTTGTTTGCGAAATGGTATTTGGGTTTGCACCAAGGAATAATATTTGAGAGGTATTTTAGTAGTCATTGTAAAAGATTGAGGTGTGCCACATGGAGAGTTTCCACTATTGGGCCGTTGTATTTTGAATGTTTGTTATAACCTAGTCAGTGACATGTTTCACGTGGTTTTAGGATTTACACCAACTTGGGGATGACACAAATCATATGAGGATCTTGAGGATGGTATAAATAAGAGGTTTTGAAATGGAAGAAAGAAAGGGAAGAAGATGAGGAATTGAGTAGTAGTGTAGAAGGTAATTTCAGTAGCGAGGAAGCGAGACTTGAGCACTAGAGTGCATAAATTGATAACATGATGTGGGGTATAATCTGACAATATCTAAGGTTGTTTAAGTACTTCTATTAGGTCATTTCATAGCCCATGTGACAAGTTGTGTCCCATGCGACAAGTCTATGGTAGGATTCTTTGGTTATTTTGTATTGGAATTCATTAGATGATAGATTGTAATAAATCTGGAAGTGGTGTTTCCATTGTTAGTATAGTGTTGTGCATGTAGGAAGCCCTAGTGGAAACTATCTGTTATGGGAAAATGTGGTCGATATCATTATATGAATATAATCCAAATAACTCAATGAAATTAGAACAAATAAGATCAAACACAAAGAAAACAATACCTTGCGAACCTTTCTATTCCGTGACTTCCATTGGTCACCTATCTCGAATTGATCTCGTGTATGAATAGAGCCCTCAGAAGGTGCACTTCCTTGCTTTTTTCCAAGATGACAATGGAGAATGGCTATTGATAGGTCTTGCAAATGAAGAGGATCTTCACAATACAATGATTATGGTGTGATAATTGATCTCAAACTATGGAGTGATTTGTGCCAAAGGTGTGTTGTGATTCCTGCAGAGTAAGTTTATAAAAAGCTTGGATGATTCAAATGGAGGAATAGGGATTGCATTTATAGATTTGTGAGAAAGAAGATCAATGGTGTAGAATGAATAAGAAGATCAATGGTTGAGGAAATTTGAGAGGATGTGCGTGAATAGGGAGAGGACAAATGTCCTACTCCTTCATGCATCAGGGGAGTTAACAGAATAGATTGAGGAGTTAATTGATATGATTGATCAGTTAACATAATTGATTAGAGAGATAAGTGGGCTGATTGGGGAGTTGATTGAGATGATTGAGGAGTTAACTAAGGTGACTAACCAGTTAATTCGGTTGATTGGAGAGATAAGTGGGCTGATTGGGGGGTTGACTGAGATGATTGAACAATGAACTCAGATGACCAATTAGTTAACAGATTTGATTGATGAGTTAACTAATCTGACTGGAGGAGAAATAGGACATGTGGGTGAGGGGATATTAGCTAATTAAATATTGAAATATTTAATTACATGTGCATGTGGATTAATTGAATTATTTTTGGTATAATTCAATTTTGGAGGAAAGTAGATAATTTAAATAAATATTTGGATTTATTTAAATATAGAGAATGAGAAGAATTACTTAAATAATTTGATATTATTTAATTTATAATGATTTTGGAAGAATTTGGACGATTTAATTAAATAAATGATTTTATTTAATTTTTGGAGAAATATGAATCAAATAAATAAATTGATTTATTTATTTATTGATAGAGGAATTTAAAATGAAATAAATATTTAAAATATTTATTTAGCTAGAGTTGCATCATTTTTAGGTGTATACATTTTGCCCCTCTTTGATGCAATGTGTTTTATCACATTGTTTCAAAGAATAAAAATTTCTGATAATGATACATGCCCTAGTTTGCCCCTGGTATAGGTTTAACGACAGTAGGATGCCCCCTCAGGAGATTGGATGGGAAGAAAATTGCAAGGGCATGAAATGGACAATCTCACGATGAAGAAGGTGAAAGGATACACGAAATGGTGTAGAAAATAGGTTACGGCTTGGAAAAATGGCAGAGAAAGGGTACGAAGAGTAGACAAGGTCGCCACACAGCTAGTTAGGGTAGCATGTCTATATATTGAAGTTGGGTCCATGTTGATGGTGATGTTAGTCACACACAAACACCAAACAAAAGTTACACAACAACCCTTGTTTATCCTGAAAGATACAATGAATTCAAAGAATTCATGATCCCAAGTCCCCGTTGATTAGTTCATAATCTGCCGATGTTACTCAGTGGTTCATGTGTATTGTTGTTTTCCATTTTGGGGTCTTACATAGATCAGTAGATTCTGTTCCTGCAACTATGCTATACAGGGAGGTTACTCTACATAGCATATATCTCGAAATGATGTGTCTAAGTTGATATTTGCATGAGTTCTACCCTTATTTGTGATTTTCTGCATGATATTTTCAACAGTACATGCATCTCGCTCAAAAAAATCATGCTAATGATATTTAGTTATCTATGGAGTGTCAGCATATTTCTCTGTTCTGCTTAATATTCATCACAATGTGCAGTTATGAAAGTGATTTCTATGGAATTAAAATGAGAAAAAGGGGTAGAGAGAGAGAGATTCCTAAGATTACTTAACTGAGATCACTGATCCACATACATGTTCCCATACATCAATGAAGAGAAGAAAACTAAAATCATACTTCACTAGGACATTCCACAAATCAGCATAATCCAGTGCAAATCTTCAGGGGTAAGGTTGACAACAACATGCAATGAAATGAAAGCGCTTCTATAGAACACAACATTCACCAGTACATATCCAGGACTCAACTTGAAGATTACTTAAGTTTTACAATCAGGATGTAATCTAAAGCTTCATCTCCATACAGTATGTTCATAAAATAGGTACATTTACAATGATCTGAGGAAAGAACCTTGATTATTTCAACAATCCAGTCCCCCACTAGTCTCAGTAATCCGATCTCTTGCATAAAATTACTATGAGTCCGATATTGTATGATTGACCTCCTCCCTTTTTACAGAGTAAGGGGGCTTAATATATGTCTTTGACTGTCCCCCATACAGTGCCCAAGAAACCCTAGATGATCAATGGTCTACCCCTTGAAGTGCAGCCTCGAACGGTGGAAAATAGTTCTCGCCAAAAAGGCCATGAGCAGCATGTCCATACTGAGTGTAAGGATGTCCTCTGAAAACTTCTGACAGTCACCAAAATAACTATTGCTCCCTTTTAAAATTGTTGCTTTCCATCTGCATTTAAAGCTTTTACTCCTCCTGCTGCGTTTGCAATCTTTCATGGTCCGATCCGCCGCCTGGGATGTCATCGCCATTAAAGCTTTGTCCTTACATCAACTTGCACGCTGCCAGTCAAATCTGCATATAGACCCTTTTGTAGGCCTTGTGTGTATTCCTTGTTCTGCACTCTCCATGATCATCGGTGAGATCTTCACAGTCGGGTCGAGCATTTATTTCTCTGCCGATGACGGCCTCTACACCAGTAAACCTGTGTACCTGCCAATAGGCATAAGTCAAGCATCATCATCATCATCTCAATAACCAGCAGGAAAACATATTAAATCATGCTCTGAATGTGCAAACATATATATCAGGTCATGCTACTATGAAAATCGTGCATCCTAATGCATATACAATGTTAGAAAGGTCAAGTCAAACATCGTTTGACCAAAATCATGCATCGGGCTCCAGAACAGCTTCAAAATCCTCCTGCTCTGCTTTCCCGCCATTTTCTTTTGAATATTGGGCTGCATTAGGAGATATACATCACAATGTATGTTAGATATAAACAAGCATAAGATGCACCCGACGGACTTAAATGATCATGCATTATAACTTTGAAACTCTTCATTAATCTGGATACAATGATGACGTCATCATCATGGACGGGCCTCGCTAAGGTGTGAAAGGATGACGCCATCATCCCATTGTAGGACATCGGAAGGTTAAGAAATATGACCCCGATATTGAGGAACATCACCCCTCAAAGAGGATGATGTCACGGTCATGTCGAATTTATGTATATCAGGTCATATTTCAAGATCAGGGTGATATTCGAAACATGACCCCCGCGAGAAAATGACCCCCCTTGGGAAAGGTCCAAATGACGTCATCGTCATGTGGTATCGGGGTGATATTTTATGAGAGGGTGATATTCGAAAGATCGGGTGATCTTTGGAACATCGGGTGATATTTGAAATATGACCCCCTGGAAAAATATATGCAGTTGCTTGACGGACAGATACGGTTATCACATAAATTTGACGTTCGGATTTGCGAACAAAATGATTGTCAGGTGATAAACCGATATCGAGGTGATCTAAAAAGATTAGGGTGATCTTTGGGAGATCAGGGTGATCAAATGTAAGGTGACTGATATTTGAAATATGGCCCTCCCCCTAGAATACTAGGTTTGACCAGAACTTTGACCCGTCATAACTTTTGCATTTGGTCAAATTTCAGGGTGATGTAAAAGGCAAACCTGCTTAGAATTTTACACTCTTTCACATGGCAAGCTTCTTGAGGCAAGATTTAGACTTTGAAATTTTGGGTTAAGACCTCAAGATCACAAATGTACCTGACTGATGCTGCTTTTTACCATTACCGCCCAGAGCACAAAAAGCAAGGGAGCAAGCCACAACAGGGGTCCTCATTTTGCTAAGGAGTAAGATGGGGCGTGTTGTGAACATCACAACAGTCCACAATCCTAGTCATTTGCACACTTGTCTTTTTGTGAGAGCTATTAGGAGATTTGCAGAGTAGGAGCCAGAGCAGTCAGTAGAGAGATGGATATTGCGGTCAAGGAGCATTCGTTTCGAGTGGGTTTGACAATTCGAGCGGGCAGCAAATGCAGGACCCCCGGTACGTATTTCAAAATTTTTAGGCTAGGTGCATTTATTAGTGTAATAAATGCATGTTAAAGTTATCGAGGTGAATGCGCAACCTTGGGTTTCAGCGCATCTATGCCCCGAAACCGCGCATGTGTTCTGTTTCAATGCATATAGGTCGTGTTACTGCGCATGTGCAATGTGATGCACATTTATTTTTGATTGCGACACATTTGTTCTATGTCTACACTTTTGTGTATTGTTACTACGCATATGTAATGTGCTACACATTTACTCTATGGGTCTGCGTGTTTGTTTAGATATGGCGCATGTGTTTAGGTGCTGCGCATATACTCCCTTGTGTGGTGCATGCATTGCGAAGCTGCGCTTTTGCTCTGATACTGCACAAATGCTACCTAGAATGGCTCATTTTCTTAGGATACTCAGTTACTTAGCAAAATTGACTCAATTAGCATCTTGGTTGATGCAACAATTGATAAGCGATCTCCAAGATTGATAGAATCTAGATAAGAGATGATATGCTTGGTTTGATCAATTCGATATGTTAAGTAAGTGATTTGGATAGGTTTGATAGTTGAGTAGGTTTGCATTGATACTTTTTTGGTTGATGCCTTACTTTGTTGATGGCAGGAGGATATTTTTGATTGTCTCATGTCTCGGGAGCAGTTCCTGGTTACGATGCGGCGACGACACATGCTCACCGAGGTGGATCGTCTAGTGCTTCGAGCGATTGGATTGTGCTATGTTTGCTTCATTCCCAAGGTTCGTGTGAACCTCGGTCTACTGACTGCTCTGGTAGAGCACTTCCACAATGAGGATGGGACATTCCACCTCCCCACCAGAGAGATCACCGTGACTTTGGAGGACGTTTACAAGATCCTGAGACTTCCTATAGTAGGGGAGCAGGTAGAGTACGACTCTCAACGTAACGCTAGGCTAGCTGAGTGCAGGAGGATACTTGATGATCCTGACATAGAGGGATCAAAGATTAGCTGGCAGGATATGTATGACTGCTATGAATACTTCCCCAGGATTGTCACTGGCTTGATCAGAGGTGTTGTATGCCCCAATCAGAGATCACATGGATTCGTAGTTGGCTAGGGTCTGACCCTAGAGAGGATGCTGACCGAGGGCACCTATTTTTCTTAGGATGTTTGCTTGTTGGCCCACCTCTATCATGATATGCATCAGGTTGTGTACCATGGAGCATCTAGTCTTTCTGCAAGGGTTTCTTTGTTACAGTTCTGGGCCTGGTAGCACATTGCAGTTACACGGCCTATTGTCATGTTTCATCGGTAGCTAGATGAGCCATACTCCTATGGATATGCCGGTGTACTTACTCAGCACAAGATGGGTAAGTTTGAGTACTCGTGCCATGCGTTGGATAATGTGGATGCAGTTGTGTGGCGACCATACTTGGAGTGCGAGGTATGGGATGCTGTTGTATGTGTTTAAGATGTGGTGGTTAATTAGCTGGACCCCACATATTCTGGAGAGGCAGATAGTGAGCCGTGTCTTCCAATATTTTGGGTGTGTATAGGGTATGCCACAGGGGCAGGCACTGTTTGCGAGGACATGGGTAGAGCGGTGGTGATGGGGTTATGTGGCTTCTTACGAGGAGGCCCGGGCAGACTTCCTATAGATTCCCTATCAGGCGTGGCCGATGAGGCGGGAGGTGGTTGACGCAGGACGTTGAGGAGTGGTTTGCTGCGCACCCATTCCCTATGTACTCAGGTCTGGGAGAGTTAGCTCCTTGCCTAGAAGAGGTTGAGACAGAGGGGGAGGATGACAGAGGTAGATAGAGGAGGAGGAGGAGGAGATGGAGGAGATGACGGCCAGCTAAGATAGTGGCAGAGAGTGGGGCAGGTCCCACCCCAGTAGGTGGCATAGTAGGTGGCACAACAAGTGGCACAATAGGTAGTACCAGCAGTTGCTCCACAGGTACTGCAAGTACCTGATCAACTTGTCCCATAACAGCAGGTGTAGGGGTATGCAGTATCTTTGTTACGAGGCCAGTTGAGACAAGTTAGAGCACAACTGAGATCTGCAGAGGCTTGGATAGAGGGAGATGTGGGGATCATTGCCGGCATCACTACAGAGTAGGATGCTACACTGGCCAGGGTTCAGGCACTAACAGGGGAGAGGGATGCAGCCATAGCTGCCTTGGGTACTAACGCGGTGACAATACTGCTTGTGACACAGTTGACGCAAGCCCAGGCCCAGGTGACATAGGTGCTAGGAGAGTTGTCCTCATCTCGAGCATAAACATAATATTACAGAGGGCTATACCACAAGGCAGTGCCAGCGGATCAGAGGGCACTGAGTTACAAGAGCCAATCAGTGGCTATGTCATCGTAGAGGGCAGGTGGTTCACAGTCAGCGGCTTCGGGCATGGGCCCACAGCATTCTTGGACAAGTCGAGGTGGAGGAGGGGGAGGGGATAGTGCCAGGAGCAGCATCCCTCGACAATAGGGTTAGCTGCGAGTTTGCACAAATTTTTGCTTTGTACATACATGTTTTTGATGGCTCATGGATAGCCAGATTATGTATATATCACTCGTATTTTGTATAGCTACTGAGACATGTATCATTATTATTTTGATGTATGTATACACCCTTTTGTGATTCGACTCATGGATGACAGATTGATTTTGTACACTTGGACATGTTTATGTTTTATGATTATATATGATGATGTAGTTATGATGGCCTACATGCATTTTGTATTATGTGATGATCATGGATGCACTCTATTTGTTATGGCCACTTTTACGGTTTATGTTTATATATGATGATGCAGTTATGATGGCCTACATGAATTTTTGTCTTTATGTGATGATCATGGATGCACTCTATTTGCTATGTTTATATGTTATGCAAATGTTATGATATCTAATGTGCAACACCTGTTATGCAAATAAAATGGCATGAGATGATTACTGACAGCTATGTTTTTGATGGTTTTCTGATGAGATACTATGTATGCATCTATGTTATGATGTTACAAATGTATATGGATGATTGAATGCACCTATATGTATGCCAATGATTTAATCAATTTAATGACTATCTCACCTAATATGAAATGCAAAATGATACTACATTTTTGTTATGTCCAAGTGTACTCAATCAATGTAGAAGAGATTTGATGAAAGATACAATGATAGATAGAAACTCAAGATTGATAGAAGAAACATGAATGAAGGAATCACAAGCTTTTATTTATTTGTAAACATTGGCACTGTGAACAAAATCTTTATTTATGGATGGTATATGAAATGTAATTGGATACTTTATGGATACAGATATTTGTCACCTTAATATTGTAAATATTCTGAAGTGCTTGATTCATCATGGGGCATTTTTTTGTTTCTTTTCTCTTTAAAATGTTGTAAGAAAATACAAGCATCGAGGTATAATTAAACTAGGATGACCTGAGTATCCCTTACATGGATTTTGATATAGCAAGTTAATACAAGTGTCTAGTCAAAATTGAATCTAGATGACCTAAGTATTTCTTGTGTGTCAACAGACAAGGATTACACCTGTTTCATGTTTAGACCTTCGATGTCCTCGATGATCATTATGTTGATCATGTCTTTAGACAAGGCTTCACATTACTAAAGATAAACCCACAAGCAGCAAACAAATAAAATAATCATGCCCCCATCATAGCATCTCTAGTTTTTAGGCATCCTTGAGTAGTGTAGGAAACATGAAAACAAAAGTTAAGATTTTAGGCACAACCAATCAAACCAAAACTTTCTTGCATTAGATGTGTCTTCTTGCCATAATGTAGATAAAATCATTTGGAGTGTTTAGGCCTTTGTTTGTTTTGCATTGGATAGGTTGATGTCTTGCGTCAAAATTTCTATTAGGAAGCGGGCTTTGTTGCGCTTGTGTGTCTAGTGGAAGGTATCACAATCCTTATTGGTGTCCTCTCAGAACATGTGGCATTATAGAATCCAACTCCATAACCAGGTCGAGGACTTGCCCCCAGTCAAGAAGAGGTTTCTAGTTTATTATGGATGAAAGACTATGAGAAGACTATGGTCGACTCTATGGGACGGGCCCTAAGGGATTGACCTATTGCCTTGGGGACTCATTGATAAATGGACTTGCCTACGTGACGACACCGAGGCAATGTAGTTCAAGGTGAACTTTGTGGACCTAAGACCTAGGTGATGGGAAATGGTGCGGATGCAGATGGACCGAAGGATGGGTGACATGAGATGGGATGGATGGGTAGCCTCGGGGGCCCATCAATGATGGCCTTGCCTATGTGATGACGCAGAGGCAATGTAGTTTAGGATGATAAGATACTAACGATGGACACTATGGCAAGCTGACACTGTGGATAGGGTACTAGATAAACCCTAGGTAACAAGGTGACAACGGTGATAGAGTATCAAGCCATGATAGGTTATCGTTAGGTGGTTCTTGCGAAATGGATACGATCAGATGATGGATGACAGTAGGAAGGATGGTTGCAAGGCGATGGTTTCCCAAAGATGGAGGAAGCAGTTCTCATCACAAAGAGTGCCCATTTGCTAGGTTTTCGCTACTTTACTTTTATTGCACGAAAGCTAAAAATACACATGACGCATGTTTGCCAGGTTTTCATCATCGTATCTATCCAAGGTGCTTGTTTACCAGGTTTTCACTAGAGAACAATTTTATTGTTGTTTTTCTATTTTTTATTTTTTAAATTTTTTTGCTATTTTTAATTTTTTAATTTTTTTGCTATTTTTGACTCCCTTACATTGGGGTTCTCTAGGTATAGAACTAGTAAAGATGCATACTATTGATTGGGTCATCAAACAGCTCCCCTTCTGATGTAGCTAACTGATACACTCCTGATCCATAGGTAGCAATGATTACATAAGGACCAAGCTAGTTGGGTTCAAACTTTCCTTTATTCTCTCAATCCTGTTGATTGCGGGAATTTTCTTTGAGCACTAGATCACCAACATTAAAGACCCTTGGATGGACTATGTGATTATAGATTCTAGACATTCTTTGTTGGTAGGCTTTGAGATGGTTGAAAGCATTCCGTCATTTCTCCTCCAACAGTTCTAACTCTTATAGTCTATAATTTCTATAGTCCTCATCAGTTATAAGACCTTTTAACGACACCCTCAAAGATGGTAAGTCGACCTCAATGGGCAAAATGGATTTAGAACCATAGACAAGGGCATATGGTGTGGCCCCTGTGGGAGTACGTATGCTGGTTCGATAGGCCTACAGAGTGGGATTTAGTTGCATGTGCCAATCACGGCCAGTGTTGTTGATAGTTTTCTTGAGGATTTTCAAGATGGTTTTGTTGGATGCTTCTGCATGACCGTTGCCTTGTGGGTAGTAAGGGGTGGAGAAGCAATGTTGGATTTGGAATTTTTCACAGAGCTCTTGAACATCCTAGTTTTTGAAGGGTCTTCCATTATCCATGACTATGGATGAGGGAATTTTGTATTGACAAATGAGGTAATTAAGGATGAAGGAAGCAATTTGCTTGCCTATGACATTGGTGAGTGGAACGATTTCAATCCACATGGTAAAATACTTAGTGGCAATTATGATGAACTTGTGGCTATTGGATGATGGAGGGTGGATTTTGCCCACAAGGTCGAGTCCCCACTGACAAAAGGGCCAAGGTGTCATTAAAGGGCACAATTCTTGAGCTGGTACGTGGATGAGGTTACCATGAATTTGACACTGCTTGCATTTCTTGACAAAATGATACGAATCTATCTCCATGTTCGGCCAATAGTATCCCAAATGTATGATTTTCTTAGCTAAGGTAGGACCACTAGAGTGTGATCTGCAGATTCCTTCGTGTACTTCCCATAAGGCAATTTGAGATTCATCACATTCAAGAGATCTGAGTAAAGTACCATCTAGACCTCAACAGTAAAGGGTGTCAGCAATAATGGTATAACGGGATGTTTGACGGATAAAGATTCAGTGTTAGTTGTTGGATAAGTCAGCTGGTAAGGTGTTATCCTTGAGGTAAGTGTAAATTTTACCATACAAGGGTGAATCAGATCCTACTAGGAGGCAAATGGATTGGGTTTCAGGGATATCATAAGTTGGTTGTGTGACTATCTCCACCAAGAACTCAAAATGTGACTCATTCTCTGGTATATCGAGAAGTGAGGTGATGGTTGCCATGGCATCTACTGCTTTGTTCTCTATGCGAGGAATCTTCTCAAAGGAGATTATTGCAAAGTATCCTTTAAAGTCATCTACCATACGTTTGTATGGTATTAGCTTGTCATCTTTCGTCTGATAGTCATCATTTACTTGATTGATGACGAGTTACGAATCTCCATAGACATGTAGCTCTTTCACTTTCCACTCTGCCACCATCTTAAGACCAATGACTAAGGCCTCATACTCTGCTATGTTCTTTGTATAAGGAAAAAGTAGACGATAGGACTTAGGTATTGTGTCACCTTAAGGAGTGACTAATAAGACTCCTGCCCCCGATCCATGGTTTGTATAAGACCCATCAAAGTATAGCTTCCATGAATGTGTTGTGATACTGAAAATTGATTCATTAGGAAACTCAAATGACATTGGAGTTGTATCTTGCAATAGTGCCTCTACCAACTGATCTGCGATGATCTGACCTTTGATAGCTTTCCTTTCCACATATTCTATGTCATGCTCACTTAGTAGCATTACCCATTTAGCTAGGTGGCCTATTAGAGCTGCTTTGCTTAACAAGTATTTGAGTGGATCAATCTTTGCAATTAACTTGATGGAATGTGCAAGCATGTAATGGCATAGTTTTTGGGAAGAAAAAACCACAAAAAGACAAGATCTTTCAATATGAGAATATTGCAATTCATATCCCAACAATGTGTGACTGGTGTAGTAGACTGCCTGTTCCTTGCCTTCATAGTCTTGTTGTGCTAAAAGGGCTCTAAGAGCCGTTGGTGTAGTAGAAATGTAAAGATATAGTGGCTTGCCTTGGATGGTTGGCATCAAGATAGGTGGATTCATGAGATACTCCTTCAATTGGAGAAATCCATCTTCACACTTCTCATCCCATCTAAATGGGATGTTCTTATGCAAGAGATGAGTGAAAGGTTGACACTTGTCCGCCAGTTGTGAGATAAATCGATGGATTGCCTATAATTTTCCTTGTAAAGACCATAGTTGGGTGAGGTTCCTTAGTGGTGGCATCTCCATGATATTTTTACTTTCATAGGATTGACCTCAATCCCATTAGCTGATACTATGAAACCTAAGAGTTTGCCGGAGGTGACTCCAAACACACACTTTTTCGGATTCAATCAGACTTTGAAGTGTTCTAGCTGCTGAAAGATTTTCTCTACGACATCTAAGTGAGATTCCCTTGTAAGTGACTTGGCAAGGATGTCATCCACATAGTCTTCCATAGTGACATGCATCATGTCATGGAAGATAGTAGTCATAGCCCTTTGGCATGTGGCTCCTGCGTTCTTCAACCCAAATGGCATGACGTTATAATAGAAGGTACCCCATGGACATGTGAATGTTGTCTTATGTTGATCCTCTGGTGCTATTTTGATTTGGTTGTCTTTGAAGAAACCATCCATAAGAGAAAGCATAGTGTGTGCAGCTATCAAGTCTATAATGATGTCAATGTTGGGCAATGGGAAATCATCTTTACGATAGGGCTTGTTGAGATCCCTGAAGTCATTGCACAATCTGACTCTTCCGTTGGGTTTTGATACTAGTACAATGTTTGATACCCACTTCGGATAATAAATTTCTCTGATGAACCCTGAATCCAGTAGCTTCTTTAATTCCTTTTTGACCAGCAATGCAATATGTGGGTGCATTTTCCTAAGTTTTTGTTTAACAGGTTTAACTCCAAGATCTAGTGGTAGATGATGCAAGATCAAGTCTAGATCTAACCCATGCATATCTGCATGGGACCAAGCAAAGTTGACCTATTTCCTTTTGAAGAAGGGTACAAATTTTGTCTTTTCTGTTAGAGATAGAGACTTGGCAAAGTGTATGATCTTTGGGTTACATTCTATGTCGATGTCAATAGGTTTTGTAGGTTCTACCATAATTTGTGACTTCTCCTGATACATGTTGTTGGGGAGAGTGTCAAGCCTTCCATCGTTTGGCACCTCAGAGAGGTTTTCACCACCAGAAGCATCCTTTATTTTTACTTTTATGGGATCTGACACTGCCGCAGAGCAGTTTTCACCATTAGATCCATGTTTGATTTTTATATTCTTGCAACTGGAAGGCCTGGAACCCTCTCCAAAATAAGCTATGGAATTGAGTTCTATCACAAAGCCAACTTTATGATCTCCCACAAGTAGGTGGTCTCTTAGTTCCATGTAATCAATGTAGGCATCATCGTTTTGGAACATATCTAGTTGGGGGGTTCCTTGTAGATCCCAATTGATAAGTTTGAGATGTACTAGAAGGAGGGGATCAATAGGTTGATCTGATTTTGTGGATGTGATGGTAAGGATGGACATATGATTAGGATTGGGAGTGATAGGAATAGGATATGTGATGGTACTTTCCTCAAGATTATCTATCTCATGAGAACTCTGACCTTCCTTGTAAGTTGTTCTCTCTGGAATGGGCGAATCACACTCTACCGGTCTAGTCCTTAGCATTTGTCCCTCACGGTAGGGGCTATAGGTGCAAATGATATTGATTCCTTTGTCCTCATAGGAATGTTCTAAAAGGTCATCCCATTCATATTCATTAGAATCTATATCACTATCCTCTTGGAGGTTATGGATATGTTCCACAAAACAAGTAGTAGTCTTAGCTTTACCTTTGCCGTTGTCTTTGTGTCCTAGCCCTCGTGTGTCTCGAGCTGATGAAGATGAAGAGGGTTGAATGGGTTCAGTTATTCTTTCTTTTCTCAGGCCAATGGGACCCTGTCCTTCATAGCCCATTCTGTGTAAGATAGATTGACCATGCCCATAGATTTCTGTTGGGAGCTTTGGTTGTTTGTCTTGCGGTGTGTCATCTTTGTCTATGTAGAGCCATTACAGAACATCCCTTTCCTTGCTCTCATCTAATAGGGTTCCCCATTTGACAAAGGGAGCTTTGGGAGGTTCAGGAGGAGCAAATGGTTTTGGGTAGGGTGTAGGTCACCCAAAGGACTTCGGAGATAAAGGCATTTTGGCTAAGCAAAGGGTATGCTCGATGGAGTACTCTCTTACCTCTGTTTCCTTAATCTTGACCTTCTACTCTTTGGCCTTTGATGTGGAAGCTTGGGAGCTAGGATCATGTTGGGAGGTGAAAGATGTGGAAGCTCTTTTGTTAGGGATGATAAAATCTAGCCTTGATTGGATAGTGTTACAGTATTGAAAAGGATCAGGGTCACCCTGGATGGTGATCTCTCTGTCGTTGTGAGGGAACTTGATACATTGATGATATGTGCAAGGCACAATTTTCATGGCATGTATCCAAGGTCTACCTAGGAGAATGTTATATGCGAGCTCCCTCTCGAGGACTTGGCAAACAATCTCTTTCTCCACTGGTCCAATTCTTAATGGTAACACCATGGTCCTTTGGTTGTCCGTTCTTCATCATAGGCTTTTATTGTGATCTTTTTTCTTGGATCCACTACATTTTCTAAGAACCCCAATGTAAGGACTAATTTCAGTGTGTAAATGTTCAAACCTACTCCTCCATGAATGAGAACCCTTTTGATGCGATGTTTATTAATGAAGGCCTCAATATGTAATGATGCGTTATGGGGTTGAGATACAGATAGATCATCCTTTCAGTGAATGATAGGATGTTAGGTGAGGTAGGATGACCTACCATGGCTTGAAATTTCTCTTGGGCCAAGTTGATGGGCACAGTGGTTTCCACTAGGGCTTTATCAAGGATCTCTTTGTGGGATGACAATAGATGCAACAACTCTAATATGGATATATGGGCCAGAGTCTTTCGTAGTTGGTCAATGACATTGTACTTGTGGTGGGTAGATGGTGAGGATGATGACCTTGGAGGGAGTGTGTGCAAGGTGACTTTCCCACTGTGGGTGGTGATATTGCAATCAGATTTGGTGTAGGAATCTGATTGTTTGTTAAACGTGAGCACATTGATTTGCAAGATATGCTTTGATATGCAATTAACGGTGTACTCGAATGGCACGTTTGTGTAGTTAGCATCACTGTTCCCATTATTGTGATTTGGTCGGTTGTTATTGTTGTTGTTATGAGGGTTCTGCCTGTCATGGTTAAGGAGTGGATCCTTGAATGCCACATTTGATTCATTAGAGGGATGATCTTTTGTGCCCACACAGTTTTGATTTAGTAAGTCTTGTATGATGTTTTTCAAGTGGATACAGTCACCATTTTTATGACCTTTACCTCTATGGTACTCATAGAAATCAGTATCCTTCCACCAAGAAGGTTTGATAGCAGGTTCAGAGTCCCTTGCGGTGGGAAGGGTGATCTCATTGTTTGCCACTTTCTCAAAGCGGACTCATATGACTCCCCCAGTGGTGTAAATTTTTGTCTAGGAGGAAAATTGTATGGTTGTCTCAGTTCATTTGATGAAGGTTTGCTCGGTGTTGCGTTGTTTGATGCTCCTTTGAGATTAAAAATTGGTTTCTTAGGAGCTGCTACTTTAGCATCAACCACTCCATCATTGATGATGTTCTTGTTTTTGGTCTAGAATTTTGACTTATCTGTGGTATAGTTTGAGTTAGGAGTGTCTTTGAACAATTTTATTTGTCCTTTCATGATCATATCTTTTTCTATGAATAACCCCATCTCAATGACTTTTGTGAATGAGGTGGGGCATTGGATTTGAATTTGGTAGCTTAGATCAGGATTGAGATTATAGACAAGGGTAAGTGCAAGAAGATGGGGGGCCAAAAAGTGGCCAAATTAATTTTAAAAAAAATTAAGTCATAACGTGCTCGCGTTATGACTTCCTATAAATAAATAAAAAAATGTTTCCAATTTCATTTCTTTCTATTTTCTCCTCTCTACCCGCGGCTTGCAAACCCTCGAAAGCGCGCTCGCGTTTTGCAAAACACCATTCAACACAAAAAGCTTATCGATTCGTCGCCAAAATGCCGCCACGACGTCGAGCACGCCAAATGGGTGAGTTATATTTATTTTTTTGTTTGAATTTGTTTCTAAATAGGTAGGTTTTGTTGATTTTTGATGTATATTTCATTAATTGTCAGGAAATGTTAATGCACCTCCTCCTCCTCCTCAAAATCTACAAAATCCTGAGGAGGAAATACCTGTAGAACAACAACCTCCTCCATTCATTCCTCGACATGCCCCTGGAACACAAGAAAATATAATGGGGTAAATTGAAAACAACAAAAAGGAAATTGAAGATATAATTGCAAGGTTGAAAGATCCTTCCACTTCAACCTTGCATAGGTCCACGCTTGCCGAATCTCTTGAGTCTATGTTATCAAATGTAGATTCAATTAGCAAGCAAATAACTAGTTGGACGGATAAAAAGAGAGAGTTTAGAGATTACTATGCAGACAAGTTGTCATACCAAGATGTGAAAAAATTACAAATTACAAAATTAGACTTGTGTTCAATTTTCACAAACCCACAAACAAATCAACCTCCACCCATTACATGCAAGAGGTTCCCTATCCATTGGTGCAACAACCAAATGATAAGGGACAATTTCGGGCAGAGGTGGTGGATGGTTTTTGACCATCCTCCATGCAATAATAATGAGGTCCCACAATACTTTTTGAGGAAACTCTACTGCGAGTTTGTCCTCAATAAAGTGCCAAACTATTTTGATATGCGGGACTTCTAGGGTAGAGGTGGGGGGTCAGCACAAGATAGACCAGGGGCACGTCTTGACCCACAGCGGGTAGTGAGACGAGTAATCAGCAGACCAGCCCACGAGCATGTTTCTATCCCTTCCATTGTGAAGGAGAGTGTTGAGGTCAATACACTTTAGTCGATTAGTGCCTTGACCCAAAGCATCATAGAGCATGCCGGTCCTGCAACACAGAGTGGGTTGGGAGATAGTGTGAGGATTAGGGTCCCACCCCATACTTGTCAGGCTTGCGGGTCAGCCTGTGGTTATGACCCCATGGACAGTCAGGACGCAGGTGCATAGGCTACATCTGTAGCTGAGCAGATGGTGATGACAGATACCCTCCTGAGTGAGACTTTCGGCCTTGATACTTAGGTAAATATTAGCAAGTTTATTGAATTTAATTTATTAAATTTCATTTTTGAAATACAAGATTAACTAATTTAAATTGATGATTTTAATGAAATTTTAGGGTCATAGCGTCGATGCAGTTTTCTTTGGTTCTCCACTTGCATTTTTCACTAGATCATCTACTGTCGAGGTATGTAACTAGTAAACAATTATAAATATTACATGTGAATAGCATCGTTATATGAATGGTATTCTAATATCTGATTTTGGCTGTTGAATAGGTTAATACTATAGATTTCACGGGAACACCTGCCAGCGGTGGTGGACTTCAAAGCTTTACGGAGGTAATAAAATAAATAGTTTAATTAATGAATTGTACTTACTAAATTTTTGTATGTGATTTATGTGCTTTATTGTGTGTACTTCCATGTTTAGATGAACGTGTGTGTATGTTAGGAGCCATGATTTACATCACTATTATAGTTTTCGTAATTGAATAATGTTGTTTTATTTTCAGATGATGCAGGCTGCGGAGACACCTCCCCATGTTCATAGGGTAATGGAGCAGGGTGTGGCCTCTGTGATTCATAGCTCCATGGCATTGACAGGGGTATGAGGTAGATTAGTAAATTTCAATTTACATTCATTGTTATAGTTGTCTATTTTTGAAAAATCAAAAGATTATTGATTTGAAGTTTAATTTCTATCTAGATGGTTTCTATAGGACATGACATCACTAGGGCCTATTCTTACTACTGAGGCAAGCGAGGAGATAGATTATATGTTAGTGGTAAGTGATTATTTTGTTAAATGTTTCATTTTTAATAACATGTAATTTATATATATTAATGTCTATACTTTTTATTGTAACAGGTAAAGATGCAGGAAGACCTAAATAGGAGTAGCCCTCGGGTTCGTAGTAGACCACCCACATGCGCGTCTCCATCCCCTAGAAGATCAAAGGCTACTCGTGATTTATTCTCTTCACCAGCCAGAGGGGAATGACTTTTTATTGTGTTCCTTTTTTGTATGCCTATATGGCATTTGTGGACATATATTTTGTACTGTACATAGTTGACATTGTATGCCTATATGGCATTCTTGTAAGCCTATATGGCTATTTTGTATATATGTTATACTTATATCGACATATATTGATGTATGCCTATATGGATATTTGGTTAATACAAATCTTTTTTATTGATGGCGTCCATACTTGCATTATAAATCTACGTTTGAATGGATATTTGTAGATGGCTACTTCAAATATTTAAAGTCCGATTGTATTACATAGGATGTTTGCATTTTCATTGATAGGCTTGATAGGCCATGGATTACATGATGGTGTTTGATGGAAAAGTATGGTACTAGAAGACTCTAGTTCATTCTTAATAGGCTTGTGATTGATAATATCTTTGCATGATTGCACTTGATCTTGGATCATGGGCATGTTGTTAGGATTTTGATTGCATTGTGGTGTTTGATGGATAGGCATGGTACTATGTGACTTTTGGATAGGCTTGGGAGAGGTACACTAATTAAATTTGTGATTTCTAGTTTGAGATTTTTCCTCCACTAGAAGTCCTTGGAGGAAGTCTAAAAAGGATGATTTGGATGTAGTGGGTTTGGATTGATGGGATAAGTTGGAATGTAAGGATTATGAGATGGAGGATTTGAATACGATACATAGGATAAACAGTTCTCACATGCGGTTGGGATTGGAGATATGAATTGAATATGAGGACCTTGGTCTAAAGTGGTACTTCCCTTACCAAAGGTACCATAAGGATGACCATTAGATGTGTATTTAGGATTGGCATGATAGCTAGTGCTAGTCATTTCTTGTTTGAAATATTCTTGCATGTTCATGAGTGGGAGATGAAGGTTTATGGAAAGTTTGCATGTAATGATCTCATAGTTAATGCTATTGTCATCTTGATATCATCTTGATCTACAAGACTATCATCATCATCATTGTCAAAGGAATTTTTTGATTGATTTGGATAAAAGATCTCATTTAAAGGATGCATGGTTTGAGGACCTATTTTGATTGTGATTTTGGGTTTTGCATGAGCCTCGCACAAGGTCATAGGCATAGGGTTTTTATCTTGCATAATGATTTTTTCAAATCAAGGGTCCATGATGGAAATGATTAAGGATGATACAATGTTTGGATTTTGGACTTTGAGATGTTTATGGTTGTAAATGTTTATTGTTTGGACTCAAATTTTGTTAAATGGTTGTTTGAAAGAGGACACATCAAACACAACAATAAGATTGGTTTAAGTATGGATGCAAATGATGTTTACTAGTTTATTAAATGAAGACACATCAGGTACATTAATTGCCTATTCTATTGAAGTGGGTGTATCAATCTCCATGGGCTCAGCAATATTCTGGTTTGAGGACATGGTTGATACATGGTGAGACTAGGAGTCTTGTTTTAGTGGGATTTGAGCATATGTATAGCAATGATGATAATTATGGTGTCATGGATATGTAGGTACATTTGAGCATTGGCAAGACTTGACCATGTTTGTAGTTGATAGGTATGGGTTATGATGTTTTATTCATGATTACTGGTGGTGTTGTGGTTTACTTTTAGCACATTGTTCTTATCTCTTAGATGCTTGATTAGTTCCTTGACTCTGGTTACTCATTTGTAAACTTCTTTGGAAAGTTGAATCTATGATTGATTTGGTGAAGTCTATACGTTATATTATTTGATATCTGAGTTTGGAAGTTACTAATGTGATGATGATTTTGCATGTTTTCAATGGTTGGGATCTACAAGTTATGCATTTTTTTGGGATGCACACCTCATTGATTGTAGTGGGATGACTTGAAAGCATATTTCCTATATCCACGAGATTGATTCAGTGTTGATGTAGACTTTCTTATTTTTCCTTGTCTATGCTCATTTGCGCATTGGTATGTTGCATTGGGATGAGAGGTTGGATGATGAGAATGATTGGATAGTTGGTTATTGGGACTTGTAGCATGTTTATAATGATGTCATGGATATCTTAGTTGCATAGTTTAGTGTGAGCTTTTGATAGTAATGATGGTTTATCTTCTTAGATTGGAGATCTTGGTTCTACTTTGGAGTTATTAATATTATAGTTGAGTGTGTGTGGACCATGGTGATCTTCATTTAGGAGATGGTTATCACAATGCCATGTGTAGTTCATATCATGGTTCAGTGGGAGCTTTGATAGTGATGTGTATTCGTCACCTAGTGATGGATGATCTTATATAGTGGTTGGGTGTAATGGACAAACTCTTGGATTATGATTATTATTTGTAGTGAGAGTGCTTTGACATCTTGGCTACTATTTTTAGGAGATGGTTATCTTCATGTGGTTGTAGATGTTGATCCTTGGTTTAGAGGTGTTTGGTAGTGTGTCTTGGTGGACTCTTGATTCTAGATTAGAGTATTAGCATGATACAAGTTCTCTTGAGACTAGAATGTCTGTATTGGTGCATGTGATCTTCTAGGAGGAGATGTTAGATCATGATGTCATGTTTGGATACCTAATTTTGTAGTTGGAGTTTTGACAGTGGTCTTGTTGGTTCTCTTGGTATTGAGTACATTGGTCATGTGCTTGGGAGCTTCATGATAATGTGGTGTTGCATTTGGAGCTTAACATGGATTGACTGGTTGTAGGTTCTCATACATACTTTGAGACTTGGGTGAGGCTAGAGTTCTCTTGGGATTAGAGACACTTGTTGAGATGGTTACCCTTTAGAGGTTTTAGTAGGAAGACCAAGGAGACTTTCACTTGGATATGGGCGTGAGTTAATTATGGACTAGAGAAGATTCTTATTGGAGAGAGTCATTGTGGCTTGGTGTATCTTCGAGGAGCATTCTCATTCCCCACTCTTGGTCTACTCGGTAGACTATCATCTAAGAGGTATTTCCCATCCTTTAGATGAATTTTTTTAATGCTTTATCTTCTCATGGTTATGGATCTTGAGCTATGGTTATTGGTTCTAGAGTGTTCATTCGAGGGGTGTCTCTAAACATGCTTTTTCTTAGGCGCTAAACTAGAGTTGTCTAGATGCACAAGTGCGCCTCCCTCATTGAAGTTCATTTTGTTAACTTAGTTCATCCTAGTGACTTAAGGGGTTGTTATATTGTTTAGGCACAATCTTTCATAGACTAAAACATTCACTCCATGTTAAGGCACTCAAAGGAGGCTCTGGAGATGGAAAATGGCACCTTAACTCACTTATGTAAATTTTGGACTTTTAGGCAATTGCAAGATGTCTTGGAGGGCTCAATTCTTCAAGGCGCCCATTTTGTTCACCACTTGTAGCATCACTTGTTCAAGGCGCATGTTTGGGATTCTCTAGTGTGATGTGTGATTTGGTCACAATAGGCGCCTAGAGTGAATAGGCTTTCATCCTGACTTAATACACTGCCTCCTTTTTACGATTTTTGGGGCAGCAGAAAACCTTTCACCATGGGAAAATGTCTCAGAGATATAAAAAATCAAGAGAGGTTATTGTAGAGGCACTCTACATGATCGCGTTGCCTTAGACGAAATGTTTGTAAGTGACACAGTTTTCGAGTAATATCTCGTCAAAGATTGCTGCCTTTTTGCACTTTGGACTCTTCAAGGATATTGTCGGTACAATGTAGCTTAGACTGTTTCAACATGTTTGGGTGAAAAACAAGACCATGCCTAGCGTAAATGTACCCATTCAGGCACGTTGGAATAGTCAGTTTGGTTGCATCAGGAGCAGGACGAAAGTTACACCCCTTTGCAACTTTACACTGCCTCCTTCTGATGATTTTTGGGGCAGCAGAAAACCTTTCACCACGGGCAAATACCTCAGAGATATAAAAAACTGAGAGAGGTTATTGTAGAGGCACTCTACGTGATCGTGTTGCCTTAGATAGAATGTTTCTAAGTGACACAGTTTTTGAGTAACATCTCGTCAAAGATTGCTACCTTTTTGCACTTTGGATTCTTTAGGGATATCGTGGGTACAATGTAGCTTGGACTGTTTCGACATGTTTGGGTGAAAAAAGGACAATAACTAGCATAAATGTACCCATCCGGACGTGTTGGAATAGTCAGTTTGGTCGCATCAGGAGCAAGACAAAAGTTACACTGCTTTGCAACTTTACACTACCTCCTTCTGATGATTTTTGGGGTAGCAGAAAACCTTTCACCACGGGCAAATACCTCAGAGATATAAAAAACTGAGAGAGGTTATTGTAGAGGCACTTTACATGATCATGTTACCTTAGACGGAATGTTTCTAAGTGACACGGTTTTTGAGTAACATCTCTTCAAAGATTGCTACCTTTTTGCACTTTGGACTCTTTAGGGATATCGTCAGTACAATGTAGCTCAGACTGTTTTGACATGTTTGGGCAAAAAGCAAGACCATGCCTAGCATAAATGTACCCATTCAGATGCGTTGGAACAGTCAGTTTGGTCGCATCAGGAGCAGGACAAAAGTTACACCCCTTTGCAACTTTACACTGCCTCCTTCTGACGATTTTTGGGGCAGCAGAAAACCTTTCACCACGGGCAAATGCCTCAGAGATATAAAAAACTGAGAGAGGTTATTGTAGAGGCACTCTACATGATTGTGTTGCCTTAGACAGAATGTTTCTAAGTGACACAGTTTTTGAGTAACATCTCGTCAAAGATTTCTACCTTTTTGCACTTTGGACTCTTTAGGGATATCGTGGGTACAATGTAGCTCGGACTGTTTCGACATGTTTGGGCGAAAAAAAGGAAAATGCCTAGCATAAATGTACCCATTCAGATGCATTGGAACAGTCAGTTTGGTCGCATCAGGAGCAAGGCAAAAGTTACACCCCTTTGCAACTTTACACTGCCTCCTTCTGACGATTTTTGGGGCAGCAGAAAACCTTTCACCACGGGCAAATGCCTCAGAGATATAAAAAACTGAGAGAGGTTATTGTAGAGGCACTTTACATGATCGTGTTGCCTTAGACAGAATGTTTCTAAGTGACACGGTTTTTGAGTAACATCTCGTCAAAGATTGCTGCCTTTTTGCACTTTGGACTCTTAAGGGATATTGTCGGTACAATGTAGCTCAGACTGTTTCGACATGTTTGTGTGAAAAATAGGACCATGCCTAGAGTAAATGTACCCATTCAAATGCGTTGGAATAGTTATTTTGGTCGCATCAGGAGCAGGATGAAAGTTACACCCCTTTGCAACTTTACACTGCCTCCTTCTGACGATTTTTGGGGCAGCAGAAAACCTTTCACCACAGGCAAATGCCCCAGAGATATAAAAAATTGAGAGAGGTTATTGTAGAGGCACTCTACATGATCGTGTTGACTCAAACAAAATATTTCTAAGTGACACGATTTTCGAGTAACATCTCGTCAGAGATTGTTACCTTTTTGCAATTTGGACTCTTCAGGGATATTGTCGGTACAATGTAGCTCAGACTGTTTCGACATGTTTGGGTGAAAAATAGGACCATGCCTAGCATAAATGTACCCATCCAAACATGTTGGAATAGTCAGTTTGGTCACATCATGAGCAGGACACCAAAAATGCAAAAGTTGCTTTGTGTAACTTGACAACATTGACACTTTTTTGCAACATGACTCAAAGACTCAAACTAACCCCAAATGACTCAAAGTGACTTAAAATCACCTTGATTTTGGTGCCCAATGTACATTATAGAGGTCAAGGTGCTCTTTATCATTCAAACATCTTAGATGAGCGCATAGGAAAGGAAAAAGCTCTAAGTTTCATCATCATGAGCACCTAATATCAAGAGACTTTAATGGCTCAAACCTTAGCATGGAGTCCTAAGGCGCATTTCATGTCTCCTTTCATCCAGTTTGGTGCCCATATGTAGATTTTTCAACTTGATTTGGCGCCCTGTATGTGAAGGAAGATCTAAAGGCATGAAAGTGGATGTCATATTGCAAGAGTTTGGATCATCAAAATTGAAAGAAATAAGTCTATTAAGCTTGGGTGCCCTTGGTCTTCTTTTCATTCATTATGAGCACCTTGGGAGAATGGTATATAGGTCATCATCATGATTGGGCGCCCTGGATCCAGAGTGTTGGAGAGATCATCAAATGGTGTCTAGAGGAAGTAGGGTGAGTTATGAGTTTGGTCGCATCAGGAGCAGGACACCAAAAATGCATAACATGATGATGTAAAAATGTGTACATATGTGTAAAAATGCAGGAGGAAATAAAAAAGACAAACCTTACAAATTAATGTGCATACTTACAACTCAATGTAACATAACTTTACAAAATTAATGTGAATACTTACAAATTAATCCAATGAACCATCCAGGTCTGCTCTACTCTTTATTGTGTCAAGTATTGCTTCATGGTCAAACTCACGCACCTTCCACAATATTTTGTTCAAAGGTCTACCCCGATACTTTATCAAATGAACATTAGATGCCACGACAAGGTTCGAGTAATGAAGAATCTTCTGATGCGTGTCAAAGTCCTAAAATAGCCAAATATTAACACTCTTATGTGTGTACCTTCTAAGCCATGTTCCAGTAATAACCACTGAGCCTGTAGGGTATTCGATGTTTTCTCCATCTGTAACAGGGGCCTCCAATTTCTTTTTGGCCTCAACACAATGACATAAGTAATAATCTGTTCCCTCTTCATTAACTTCATCTGCAATAACTACATATATGTGCCCTACATTGATATGTGTAGCAAATTAGATGAAATTAGTCAACATTACAAAAACACTACAAAGTAAGATGACATTACCTGGTTGAACTAGATGAAATTAGATGCATATACGTGCCCTATATTACCTGGTTGAACTAAATCTGATATGTGGCCAAAGTCAACTGACGATTCCATCTGTGTTAGTTCCAGTGCCGTCGGGGGTCGATACGTGTCAAGTGGGCAAAGATAACTTAACTGCCATTCGTCAACCCACTCCTTTGACTCGCACTCATCCCAGACTTGAATTGTACAGGAAGAACAAAAGCATGACATCTTTTGTGTATGGATACTCCATGAACCTGCAATTGAGCTTCTGAAAGAGTGCATCTCATTTGATCCTGTCAGTGTACAACAATCCTCATATGGTGCAATGTTAGTATCATTTATCAACCAAAAAAATCTACGAACTAAAGACTTACCTTCATTACCTGGAACCATGGAAGCATTACACCACTCGACAATCAATTTTGCATTGTCTTTATACTTTAACTCTTCTCGTGCTATGGCTCTTTTGATACATGCTCTTACACCATCATGCTCCCCCTTTCCATGCCCGGCCTCACAAAAGTTCCACATATGTTGAATACCTATAAAATTATGCCTCCTACTCAGCCAATAGAAATTTCGTGAATTCTTGAATTGTGATGCACAGTTATCCGACCATATGATATGCTGACTGAACGATATGCCCCTTCTAGCCAAATCATTGTAGAACACCTGAAAGCAACCTTGCATGAACTCCGTAGAATGCGTGCGATCATCACTAATATAGAAATTATACTCCCTTATGATCTTTCTATCATCCTTTGTACTATCATTCGCATGAATGAATGCAATGTGCACAAATATAGAAACCTGTGTGGAGTTGTAATATTGTGATTGCACCTCACGATGTGGCTATAGACTGTAGTTCTCTACAAAGTCGATGACTGAAACAATGCTACCAACTAGAAATGTGTCCTTGCATAACTTGAATTGCAAGTCCAACCATCGAGCTCTATGGGCATGTCTTGCATACTCATACACTATGCTATTACGAAATATAGGCATAAACTGATACACTAGAATCTTTTCAATAACTAATTCACACCTCTTTGCTTCTTTACTATCTTTTGTATTGTATGCCACTGTTTTATACTTGCCAAACTCTACTAGTTCATTTCCAACCGCATGTGTTATTTTCATATGTTCACATATTGGCAAATATTGCAAGCCACCGCAACGATGACATGTTCCATCCAAGCATAATTTCTTGTAGAATATTTGACCTTCCTCTCTTTCACATAAAATTCTTGATATGAAGTCTCTTGAAGATGTTAGTGGGGCACATATGGCACAACCCTGCAAATCATTGTTAGTATGCATATCTAAACATATAGACCTATAAGCATCAAAATGGTTAGAAAATTCAATATGTAATCTACAACAACAAGTAGTGCATGTGTGATTTATCTTAACCTAGAAAGGTTTTAGCAATTCAAAATATCTTTGACAAATTTTAATTTGAGGATACTTCTCTAGAAATTTACCATAAAACTGTGTTTGAGTCTCATCCAAAAAATGCTTTGGATGTGGCTCGTGGTTCTGACTACCAATTCTCCTTCTTACCACATCCCTTTGATTTGGAGATACCCTTGTGTAATTATTCCAAAAGTCTTCAATTAGTGATCTCAATGCTTCAACAATTGGTTTATCTTTTCGTGGTAGTCTCCCCGAGAATGCCCATAATTCATTGGCATTAGTGTCCTCAATTCTTTGGCATCTTCCAATGGCTCTTGATAAAGTTTTCCTATTAATTCTCAATTCTTGACTTGTCTTTCTAATGAGATGAGCTTTCCTCGTTTAACTACTTACTATAGTCGATGTAATCACACGTCGTGTTGCATTACTATCTTTTGAGCGTGAGGTGTTACCCACACTCTCATACGCACTCATTAGATTCTTGACAATAGATTTTTCACTTGAAGCCTCTGATGTTCTCTACCCAAGAATCTTCATGATAGACCTATACTCTATACTTCGCATCATTTCAATGAATAGTTGACATCTTGTAGTCGCATCATTTCAAAGAACAATCTATAAATCTATCCCTAAACCCTCAACCCTTAACCCTCAACATCAAATCCTAATCCCTCAACCCTTCACTCTAATCCCTCAACCCTAAACCCTATCCCTAAACCCTCAACACTGTACCTTAAACCCTAATCCCTCAGCCCTCAACCCTAAACCTTATCCCTAAACCCTAATCCCTCAACCCTCAACCCTAATCCGTCATCCCTCAACTCTAATCCCTCATCCCTAAACCCTAAATGCTATCCCTAATCCTACACCCTCAACAGACTCGATACTATACCTTAAACCCTAATCCCTTATCCCTAAACCCTCCAACCCTATCCCTAATCCTTATACCCTCCACACTCTACTTTAACCCTAATTCCTTGACCCTCAACCCTATCCCTAAACCCTTGACCCTCGAACCTCAACCCTTAATGTCAAACCCTAATCCCTTAACCCTTAACTCTGATCACTCGACCCTCAACCCTATCCCTAAACCCTCAACCCTTAACGTCAAATTCTAATCCCTCAATGCTTCACTCTAATCCCTCAACCCTAAACCCTATCCCTAAACCCTCAACACTATACCTTAAACCCTAATCCCTCAACCCTAACCCTAAACCTTGTCCCTAAACCCTAATCCCTCAACCCTCAACCCTAATCCGTCATCTGTCATCCCTCAACTCTAATCCCTCATCCCTAAACCCTAAACACTATCCCTATTCCTAGACCCTCAACAGGCTCGATACTATACCTTAAACCATAATCCCTCTACCCTCGACACTCTTATTTAACCCTAATCCCTTGACCATTAACCCTATCCCTCAAACTCAACCCTCAACCCTCAACCCTCAACTCTCAACATTAAACCCTAATTCATCAACCCTAAACCCTAATCCCTCAAACCTAAACCCTATCCCTAAACCATCAACCCTCAACACTATACCTTAAACCCTAATCCCTATCCCTCAACCCTTAACCCTTAAAACTTAAACCCTATCCCTACACCCTCAACACTTGACACTATATCTTAAGCCTTAAACCCTCATCCCTAAAGCCTCAACCCTCAATCCTTAAACCTTCAACCCTAAACCCTATCCCTAATCCATCTACCCTCAACACTTTAACCCTAACCTCGACATTAAATGCTAATCTGTCAACCCTAAACCCTAATCCTAAACCCTCAACCCTCAACACTATACCTTAAACCCTAATCCCTCAACCCTCAACCCTAAACCTTATCCCTAAACCCTAATCCCTCAACCCTCAACCCTAATCCATCATCCCTCAACTCTAATCCCTCATCCCTAAACCCTAAATGCTATCCCTATTCCTAAACCCTCAACAAACTCGATACTATACCTTAAACTCTAATCCCTTATCCCTAAACCCTCCAACCCTATCCCTAATCCTTACAACCTCCACACTCTACTTTAACCCTAATCCCTTGAACCTCAACCCTATCCCTAAACCCTTGAGCCTCGAACCTCAACCCTCAACCCTCAACGTCAAACCCTAATCCCTCAACCGTTAACTCTGATCCCTCATCTCTCAACCCTAACCCTAGACCCTAAACCCTAAACCCTCAATGTCAAATCCTAATCCCTCAACCCTTCACTCTAATCCCTCAACCCTAAACCCTATCCCTAAACCCTCAACACTATACCTTAAACCCTAATCCCTCAGCCCTCAACCCTAAACCTTATCCCTAAACCCTAATCCCTCAATCCTCAACCCTAATCCATCATCCCTCAACTCTAATCCCTCATCCCTGAACCCTAAATGCTATCCCTATTCCTACTCCCTCAACAGACTCGATACTATACCTTAAACCCTAATCCCTTATCCCTAAACCCTCCAATCCTATCCCTAATCCTTATACCCTCCACACTCTACTTTAACCCTAATTCCTTGACCCTCAACCCTATCCCTAAACCCTTGACCCTCAAACCTCAACCCTCAACCCTCAACGTCAAACCCTAATCCCTCAACCCTTAACTCTAATCCCTCGACCCTCAACCCTATCCCTAAACCCTCAACCCTAAACCCTCAACCCTCAACATCAAATTCTAATCCCTCAACCCTTCACTCTAATCCCTCAACCCTAAACCCTATCCCTAAACCCTTAACACTATACCTTAAACCCTAATCCCTCAGCCCTCAACCCTAAACCTTATCCCTAAACCCTAATCCCTCAACCCTCAACCCTAATCCATCATCCCTCAACTCTAATCCCTCATCCCTAAACCCTAAATGCTATCCCTATTCCTACACCCTCAACAAACTCGATACTATACCTTAAACCCTAATCCCGTATCCCTAAACCCTCCAACCCTATCCCTAATCCTTATACCCTCCACACTCTACTTTAACCCTAATTCCTCGACCCTCAACCCTATCCCTAAACCCTTGACCCTCGAACCTCAACCCTCAACCCTCAATGTCAAACCCTAATCCCTCAACCCTTAACTCTAATCCCTCGACCCTCAACCCTATCCCTAAACCCTCAACGCTCAATGTCAAATTCTAATCCCTCAACCCTTCACTCTAATCCCTCAACCCTAAACCCTATCCCTAAACCCTCAACACTATACCTTAAACCCTAATCCCTCAACCCTAACCCTAAACCTTGTCCCTAAATCCTAATCCCTCAACCCTCAACCCTAATCCGTCATCCGTCATCCCTTAACTCTATTCCCTCATCCCTAAACCCTAAACGCTATCCCAATTCCTAGACCCTCAACAGGCTCGATACTATACCTTAAACCCTAATCCCTCCACCCTTGACCATTAACCATATCCCTCAACCTCAACCCTCAACCCTCAACCCTCAACCCTCAACTCTCAACATTAAACCCTAATTCATCAACCCTAAACCCTAATCCCTCAAACCTAAACCCTATCCGTAAACCATCAACCCTCAACACTATACCTTAAACCCTAATCCCTATCCCTCAACCCTTAACCCTTAAAACTTAAACCCTATCCCTACACCCTCAACACTTGACACTATATCTTAAGCCTTAAACCCTCATCCCTAAAGCGTCAACCCTCAATCCTTAAACCTTCAACCCTAAACCCTCTCCCTAATCCCTCTACCCTTGACACTCTAACCCTAACCTCAACATTAAATGCTAATCCGTCAACCCTAAACCCTAATCCTAAACCCTCAACCCTCAACACTATATCTTAAACCCTAATCCCTCAACCCTCAACCCTAAACCTTATCCCTAAACCCTAATCCTCAACCCTCAACCCTAATCCGTCATCCCTCAACTCTAATCCCTCATCCCTAAACCCTAAATGCTATCCCTATTCCTAAACCCTCGACAGACTCGATACTATACCTTAAACCCTAATCCCTTATCCCTAAACCCTCCAACCCTATCCCTATTCCTTACACCCTTCACAATATACTTTAACCCTAATCCCTCGACCCTAAACCCTATCCCTAAACCCTTGACCCTTGAACCTCAACCCTCAACCCTCAATGTCAAACCCTAATCCCTCAACCCTTAACTCTGATCCCTCGACCATCAACCCTATCCCTAAACCCTAAACCCTAAACCCTCAACCCTAATCTGTCATCCCTCAACTCTAATCCCTCATCCCTAAACCCTAAATGCTATCCCTATTCCTAGACCCTCAACGGGCTCGATACTATACCTTAAACGCTAATCCCTTATCCCTAAACCCTCCAACCCTATCCCTTATCCCTTAACCCTCATGATTAATAGCCTTGAACGTAAAAAAAGTTAAGGGGAACATAACGCAAGTGCGTTATAACACGCTCACATTATGTCAAACATGACAAACAACAGACTTGCGGGAAAGGAAAAATGCAAAGCAAAACATAACGCGAGCGCGTTATAACGCACTCGCGTTATGTCTTGCTTTGGGAATCCCAAGCCTTGGGCTTGGGATTTGCTTTGGATTTCCAACCCAAAGGCTTGGAGTGCCTTATGAACAGTCATAGACATATTTTTCTATATTCTTCAAAATTTCACATAATTTCGTTCGTGCTAACCCTCAGATTTGCACGTGTTTCAAGGTCGAACAAATCAAACACTTGGGTAATGTTAGGCTTTCTCTTAGCTATTTGACGATGTGATTTTTTTCACATTTTAACAATGTTAAGCCTTTCATCTTTAATTTCTTTTGTTTGTGTGTCTGTTTTTAGGCAAAAACCACTGTTTGGTCTTTTTTTCATTGTAAATTAACTATTCATTCAAATTTCAAAAAAATTACATATTTAGAAACTAGACTCCATTCTACAAATATTAAAAAAATAAAAAATGATTTTCAATTAGTTTTCAAAATTTATAGGGGCAGCACGGCCAAAATTATGTTTTTTAAGATGTGTCCACTTTGAAAATTAGTAAAAAATCAAATATTCATCAAAAAATTATCAGAAAAATCAGGCATAAACTACATGCTATTAGCTAATTTCTCACTGAAGCGATTTTAAAAATACCAAAAAAAGTTGACCTTTTGAGGGAGCCACAAAACATGCTATGTTATGTTTTTTTGACAGAAACAACACCAATTTCTGTGGCTCCCTCTTTTGAACCCCTTAATCTATGTCATTTTCAAAACAAAATAGTAGTTTAGAAAGTAGACTCGGAGCACTACGAACATTGTTTTGGTTGCATCTCCAAATTTTGAGTGTAACTATGCTCAATTTCTCATCCAAGGCAATTATTTCCTGATTTTAGAAAAAAAGTGGCCACTTAAGACCCCTTTTTGGCCCCCCATCTTCCTGCACTTACCCACAAACATTTCTGTCATCTATTTCTCAGGTATATGATAAGGACATTTGCTGGCAAGTTGCCTCCACCTTTGTAAGAAAGCAATGGAGGATTCACCACTCTTTTGTTTTGTGTTGCAAAGGTCAAGCATGGATACCTCATGTTCGATATTATACAAGAAATGCATGACAAATTTGTTCACTAGCTCATCAAAGGTACAGATACTTGGGGGGAGTCAAGAGAACCACTCCATGGCTTGCCCTCCTAGAGATCTAGGGAAGAGTCTCATGAGAAAAGTTTCATTGTGAGTAACCTCTAGACATGTGGCGCTGAATTCTCTAATATGGTCTCTAGGGTCACCCTTTCTTCTATGCTTGTAAAATTTTAGAACTTCAAATCTAAGGGGAAAGGGGATCATGTTCAAGCTCTTATCGAAGGGATATGGCGAGATATCCTCCAACGAATAGTGTTTAGTGGATGTCCCTATTTGGAGGTCCACTAATTATTGTTGTAGGGTTTGAACTTGTTTTGTCAACATGTCTAAAGGTGTGATTGAATTTGTGGTTTTCTTGCCTTTTTCTGTGCCAGGGGTTCTTTCTTCACGTGTGCTGTCTTCATGAGTTCTTTCCTCTTCAGTTTCTTTCAATGTTGTGACGTCAAAGTCAGGGGGGAGCTTAACTCCTTGGGTTGCTAGGTGGAGTACTTTGTCCATCATGCGTTGAAATTTTCTGTCTTGGAGAGCTTCTTGTAAGTCCTCATGAGATATCTCCTCATGACTGTCGTGAGGGGAGGGGAGAATTTTGTCGAATGTTTCATTCATTTAAATTTGTTTTTTCTTCTATGATCTAGTTAGTACCATGCAATGTGATTTGGAATGGAGTGGGGTGAAATTGGATGCTTTGGTAAGATGTGTTTGGATGTTGTAGTGAAGGCGATATTGGTGGTGATAAGATTGGAACAAGGGTTTTCTTTGATCAATGGTGTCAAACAAGTCGGTCGATATAAAATGGTAGCCAAAAGTAAGGATGGTTGGAATCCGATTACTTTGTAGAGACTAGTTTTGCACCAAAACAAACTAGTGAAGTTCTGAGATAGAAGGATGATAGATCCTGTTAGGGGAGACTTACTAGCGATGCTTGAGTCCGATATGATCAAAAAATGGCTTGTAGTAACCTGGTTTTGATAGTTTTATTTGCTCTTGGGAAGTTTTTGTGAAATTTTGATGAGGTGACTGATGGAAAAAGAGGGTATGCTGCAGAAATGAACGGGAGAAGCGACTGCATGGTTAATTTGACCTCAGAAACTAATACAAGATTGAAATGGGTGTCCAAAAAGGTAAGTGTTTTTATGACAAACTATACAGAAGTGCTCACTGTGACAAATGCGCAGGAACAAAGAATATATGCGCAGCAATAGGAAACAAAAGTGCAGATCTGGTGAAAAGTAGATGCACCAAAAAAGAGTATAAATGCGCAGCAATAGGAAGTGTATGTGCAGGTCTGGTGAAAAGTAGATGTACAGCAGGATGAAGCAGATGCGTAGATCTATCTGTTTTGCTTGATTTTGACTGATTTTAACTTGGTAAAGGCACGTTTTTCATTATTTTTGAGTTTCTTTGTTTGAATGTTGCTCTTTTTTATTTGTTTCTTTTATTATGGCAAGAAAGACACATCACACACATAATATTTTTATGATTGTTTCATTTTTTCATTTTTTTTTTCTTTTTTACAATGCAAGCACAATCCTAAGGTTGGTAAGGACAGTATTCAATGAGTTCCAACTTGGTTTTTACACCAGCCACTTGCATAAAGGTAGACAACTAATAACTTGGTAGCACCGGCTCCCCTCCACGGCACTCACATCTCATGCATACCAAGTTATAGTTCCTTCGAAGAGTTGAACTTTTCTATCTCTACACTAAATGAGTGTATGATGTTGGACAGCTTTGGAGAATGTTTTCCTCTTGTGTCACCGAATAGGGGATTTTGGCCAACTAGAACAAAAGGATTTTAGTCAACGCATCCATTCGGGTAATTACACGTGTGGCCATTCACTTTGATAAGAAGGATTCCCAGCGTACAGAGGTTACGCTCCACAGGGTTTTGGGAAAAACATTGGTTGGTGTAATACAACACCTGTCGCTTGCAACTTTTGTCACAAACACAATTTATTTATGGTGACTTGGAGGTACTTGGATTTAGTTGTTATCACTTAAGGTCGTCCCACTTGGAAGGAAGGAATTCCAAGGGCAGGCCTCTCTAAAGGTAACACATGCGAAATGATGATTCTGGCATTTTGGTCACCCAGTTAAGGGGAGAGCATAGTCCTATCATCATTCCAAAATCACAGAAAACACTGGTTCTTTCCTCCTAGTTAAAAAAAGAAAAACTAAATGAGTTATTCTATCAGGCACACAAGATTTGTTAACTTTGAAAAAGATTTTGAAAGAAATTGTTCAATTTTAATCCTCCTAGTTGGGACTGTGTTCAAGTTGTGACACAGCAAGTACAAATTACTTCCCTCCTATTTAGATCTAAGTGAAATTTGCATGAACGAGTTCAATTACATCCTTTGCTATTTAGATCTAGATGAGAGTTAACCATGCAACTATATGCCTAACTAGCTCTTAACCTACAAGGTGGATCTGAGAATATTCCTACAAATGATGTTAGCCTTAGAAAGAATGAATGCGTAGATACGGTGAATATATGCGTAGATATAGATGAGCAGTTACAGAGAATGTATGCACAGAAACAGAGAATAAATGCACAGATATGACAGATGTGTCACAACAGAGGATAAATGTACTAGAATAGTGAATGTATGCGTAGATCTGACAGATGCACCATAACAGAGTAAATGCGCTAAAACAATGAGTAAATGTGCAGATCTAACAGATATGTAGTATCAGTGAGTAGATGCACTATGATAGTGAGTGGATGCACAGAAATGTCCTGTGTATAGATTCTAATAGAAAAACTCAATTTTGAAGTTAAATTGGGGCAAGGTCCCCACAGTGGGCGCTAGAAATGTTATGGGAAAATGTGGTCGATATCTGTATATCAATATAATCCAAATAACTCAATGAAATTAGAACAAATAAGATCAAACACAAAGAACACAATACCTTGCAAACCTTTCTATTTCGTGACTTCCATTGATTGCCTATCTTGAATTGATCTCGTGTATGAATAGAGCCCTCAAAAGGTGCACTTCCTTGCTTTTTTCCAAGATGACAATGGAGAATGGCTGTTGATAGGTCTTGCAAATGAAGAGGATCTTCACAATACAATGATAATGGTGATAATGGTTTGATAATTGATCTCCAGCTATGGAGTGATTTGTGCCAAAGGCGCACTGTGATTCCTGCAGAGTAAGTTTATAAAAAGCTTGGATGATTCAAATGGAGGAATAGGGGTTGTATTTATAGATTTGTGAGAAAGAAGATCAATGGTGTAGAATGAATAAGAAGATCAACGGTTGAGGAAATTTGAGAGGATGTGCGCGAATAGGGAGAGAACAAGTGTCCTACTCCTTCATGCATCAGGGGAGTTAACATAATAGATTGAGGAGTTAACTAATATGATTGATCAGTTAACAGAATTGATTGGAGAGATAAGTGGGCTGATTGGGGAGTTGACCGAGATGATTGACAAGTTAACTGAGATGACTGACCAGTTAATTGGGTTGATTGGAGAGATAAGTGGGCTGATTGGGGAGTTGACTGAGATGATTGAACAGTGAACTCAGATGACCAATTAGTTAACAGATTTGATTGATGAGTTAACTAATCTAACTGGAGGAGAAATAGGACATGTGGGTGAGGGGATATTAGCTAATTAAATATTGAAATATTTAATTACATGTGCATGTGGATTAATTGAATTATTTTTGGTATTAATTCAATTTTGGAGGAAAGTAGATAATTTAAATAAACATTTGGATTTATTTTAATATAGATAATGAGAAGAATTAATTAAATAATTTGATATTATTTAATTTAGAATGATTTAGAAGAATTTGGATGATTTAATTAAATAAATGATTTTATTTAATTTTTGGAGAAATATGAATCAAATAAATAAATTGATTTATTTATTTATTGATAGAGGAATTTAAAATGAAATAAATATTTAAAATATTTATTTAGCTAGAGTCGCGTCATTTTTAGGTGTGTACACTATCTATTTGAGTAGTCTTGGATAATCATAATGTAATCAAACATTTGCAGCCTAGCATGTAAGAGGGCCCATTGCGGCAAACTATGTTAGCGATTAAGTGATACTTGTGCAAGCTACCTATTCAAAATATCTTCTTGTGTGTGTTCTAGTGACTTGTGGCTAATTTTGTATTGTGGGTTACACAGGTGGACATTCCTTCTTGGGACCTTCTACCATGACTGCATCACAATGCTTTGATAGAAAATCAAATAACTTAGTTGAAAGATGACAAAAATGACAATTTATCTCTATTCAATATTCAATGTGCATTGGATATTTCAATTTTTCTTCATATTGCTAGCATGATAAAATAAAAGGATGCATGGGAGACTATTCAAACTTCATACCAAGGATCTGATCTATTTAGATTGGTATGATATCAAAACTTTAGAAGAGATTTTAAAAATTAAGGATTAGAGAAGCTGAATCCATTCAAGATTTTATCACAAGGGCTCAAGTTATTGGGAACTAGGACTCAAGAGGAAGCTATAACAAAGCAAAAGATTGTAGAGAAGATTCCAGGACCTCTTAGATTCCAAAAATTGATCCATTGGTGATCGCCATTAAAGAAAGCAAAGATCTAACCAAATTCAAAGTGGTAGAGTTGGTAGGTTCTTTGTAGTCTCAGGAGGAGCATATACGCAATGTTCTATGGAGAGCCTAGTGCAAGGTTTCCATTTTAGTGTAAGAATTGAAAAAAATTCTACAACTCTTTTTTCTCAAACAAATAAATCTCAAGAGGATCCTTCTAATAGTAGAGGACATGGTAGAGGAAGAGGAAGAGGAAACAATAGAGGAGGAAGAAGAAGTTATGTGGATCACAAAAGAATCTAGTGTCTGTGAACATTATGGACACTATGAGTTTGAGTGTAGAGAGAAGAAATATGAATTGAATAGGTCAAGCACCAACTTTAGTGAAGTGTCTTTGGAAGATGCAAAACATGCCACATTCTTCATGTGTAATTTGGCAAAATAGCATCACAAAGATGTGTGGTTCCTAGATATCGGTTGCTCAAACTATATGATAGGTAAATCTAATAATTTTGTCAAATTAGATGAATCTGTGAGAAACCAAGTAAAATTTAGTGATGATAAAGAGCTTGATATAAAGGGAAAAGGTACTCTTGCCATAAAGACTTAGAAAAGAGAAAATGCTTATATTCACGATACTTTGCATGTGCTAAAGTTATAACATAATATTTTAAGTAATGGGCAGCTTGTAGAAAAAAATTAAAGTAGTACTTGAAGATAACTATTATAAAATATTTGATAAATCAACTATCATCTTGTAGTAAAGGCTTCAATGATAGAGAATAAGTTATTCCTCACATTACTTTACACAAAAGTGCATGCCCTCAAAGAAACTACAAATGATTCATGGTTATGGAACAAACATTATCGACATATGAGGTTTCAAGGATTGAGTTTGCTTCATAAGAAGAATATGGTGAGAGGACTTCCACAAATTTAGGTAAAAGAAGAAGTTTGTTCTGGCTATACACTTGGCAAGAACATTGAGATAGTTTTCTAGTGAATAAATCATGAAGGAAAAAACATCCTTTTGAGATTTTACATGCTGACATCTATGATGATATGTAGAAGAAATCTTTGGGTAAGAATCTTGATTTTTTGACTTTTATTGATAATTTCTCTTCCCACACATGCATATACTTTCTTGATTAGAAATATGAAGCCTTTGGATGCTTCAAGAATTTCAAGGCTATGGATAAAAAGAAAAGCACACATTATCTCAAAATACTCAGAATAGATAAAAGGGGAGAATTCACTTCGAAAGATTTCTTTGATTTTTGTAACAATTATGGCATCAAGAGATATATTACTGCAACTTATTTCCCCTAGTAAAATGGCATTGCAAAAGAAAGAACCATACCATTATGGAAATGTCATGAAGTACGCTGGAGTAAAAAAACCTTCCAAATTGTTAATGGAGAGAAGTAATGGAAACAATAGTATACATATTGAATTGAAGCCCCACAAAATCAATTTAGAACATCACTCCAAAGGAAGTTTGGGTAGTCATAAGCCTTCTATTGCTCATTTCTATGTATTTGGTTGGCCAACATATATACATATTCTAGTTTAGAAGTGGAAGAAGTTGGATGTAATATCCCAGCTTCATATCTTTGTGGGATATTATAATGCAACTGAAGGGTATATATTTTATAATCTTGACACAAAGCAAAGGATTGTAAGTTGAGATGTGGTTTTTGATGAAGGGGGAGTATGGCAGTGGCAAAAAGGTGTACAAAGAAAACACCACCAATAATGGACATAGAAGATGCCAATGTTCCACCCTACCCCACAAGCTCAAGTGGAAGTTCAAGCTCCAATAGTAACTCAAATGTAATTTCAAGATCCAATAGTAGCTCAAGTTCATCGAGTTATTTTGATAGCATAAATTTAGGTGATAGTTCAAGTCCATTATCAAGTCCAGGCTCTTCAAGAAATGTGCAAAGTTTAAATGAAATTTATCAAAAGATTACTAATATGAATCTAGTTGTTAATTTTTCTTTTCTTAGACAAATTCAAGTCAACCCCTTTGTATATGAAGAAGCAGTGAAAGAGAAAGTATGGGTTGATTCTATGAGTGGAGATGGAAGCAATTAATAAAAACAATACATGGGAATAAGTGAAGCGTCCAAAAGATAAACATGTGATTAGTTTCAAATGGATTTATAAGGTGAAATATCACACTAATGGTTCTATGAAATAGTACAAGGCATGATTAGTTTCCATGGGATTTGCACAAACGCATGGAGTAGATTATTCAAAAACATTCACTTTAGTTGCAAAACTCAATACCATCTAGATTATATTGGTAATTGTTGCACAATACAAGTCACCTATTTGTCAGATGGATGTAAAATTAGCCTTCCTTAATGGTTATATAGATGAGAAATTATATGTGTTCAACAACCCATGGGATATGAACCTCCGGGCAAAGAACATTTGGTTTACAAGTTAAAGAAAGCTCTCAATGGGTTGAAAAAGGCTCCTTGAGCTTGGTATGCAAGGATTGATAGTTATTTCTTGAAGAACCAATTCAAAAGAAGCCACTTAGAGCCAACCTTCTATGTCAAACATGTTGGTAATAAAATTCTCATTGTTTGTCTTTATGTTGATGATCTTATTTATAAAAGTAAGAACAAAACTCTAATAGAGAAATTTTAGGTAGAAATGAAATAGGATTTTGAAATGTCAAATTTGGGAAAATACATCATTTTCTTTGTGTGAAAGTGCATCAATGATAAGAAGGTAAATTCATTTCTCGAACCAAGTATGTAGCTAATCATTGAAAAAGTTTAGAATGATGACTTTTACAAAAGTTGCAATTCCCTTAGCACTTGGTGAGAAATTAACCAAGGAAGATGCAAGTTCCAAGGTAGATGCTACTTTGTACAAAAGTTTGGTTAGGAGCCTCACGTACCTCACTACAACTAGACGGGCTATATTATCCATGATGTGAGCCTCATCTCTTGGTTCATGTAGGATCCATATGAGTCTCATTGACATGCTGCAAAAAGAATACTAAGGTATGTGAGTGGTGCACACAATTGTGGCATCCATTATTATTCTACTGAAAAATGTGAACTAATTGGTTACATAGACTCTGATTGGGTTGGTTCATTAGATGATAGAAAATCAATATCTAGTTATGTTTTCTCTCTTGGATTTGGAGTTGTATTTTGGTGTAGTAAGAAGTAGGCAATTGTGACCCTTTCTTTAGTTGAAGGCGAATATATTGCTGGCACAATAGTAAGTTGTCAAGCCATATGGATTAGAAGGATCTTGGAAGATCTACACTTGTTACAAGATCATCCAACTACTATTCTCTATGATAATAGTAGCACCATTGCAATGACCAAGAACCTTGTGTTTCATGCTAGATTGAAACAAATAGTGATTTGACATCATTTCATTTGAGATTTGATTCAAGATGAGCCAATGGAACTATAGTTTGTTCCTACTTTTGAATAAATAGTTGATATCTTCACCAAAGCTCTTTCCAAATATAGTTTTGTTACTTTGAGACCCCAGTTAGCAGGGCCTAAATTTGACGGTGGACCCTGCCTGTCAAGCAAATTTTTCATGACGGTTATCTACTCAAACTTGCCCTTTGAATATTAAGACATTTTTATTATAAAAAAATTATATATAAACTAAATGCATATATCAGAATAACTCTATAGAAATTTTGACGTTCTATCTAAAATCTACCCTTTCATGTGATACAATCTTTTTAAAATTTTGATTGTATTTTACGGCAAAAATAGCCAAATATGGCCATACGGCCATCAAATTTAAGCCTTGCCAGTTAGGACTCATTCCCGTTGATCATCCAAGGGAATATTGAAAAAGTGCATGCTCAATGCATAGTTTGCTCGATCACAATTGCATGTTCTATTTTTATTTTATTTTTTCTTTTTCCATCTAATCTTCAATTTGCATGAGAATTATTTAAAACAATTTTATTTTTTGATTTTTTTCATTCAAAATAGGATATAGCTTATCCTTATGCATACTTTAACTTACATGTTTCGTGAATGATTTTTAAATTTTAATTTTTTTTTTCATAAAAGCATGTTGTTGCCACTCATGTAATAAAGATTATTATTTATTTATTTTGTAAATGAAGACAGCCAATTTAATATAATAAAGTGCCCTTTTTTGCTTATGCTGATTGAGCAGTAATTAATTTTTCTGATTAATTTCAGTATAGCGTTAGTGTTGTTTTTGTCTATCATTTCTTTCAGTTTTTTAATAGATGAGATGTAAGAATGATGGATGATCTTTCTGATGTAAGGATGATGCATATTTGACCGTATTGTTTAAAACAAATAGTCAGAGGTTGTTGTGTTAATAGAGAATTTGACATAATATAAACCTTATTCAATTTATAACGGAACTCTTTTTTCTCAAAAAAAAAATTGCCAACCCTTAACTACTTTCCTATCATACCTAGATGGACATTGCTAGGAATTTTTTGAGGTATCTAAGGAATTACGTGCAACCTCAATTTTTTTTTAAATAGAATGTGATGTGAAATACCTCTTTATATATCTTTTTCTTTCTGGGATTTTTATTTTCTAAGTATTTCCTTACATGAAAGAGTAGAAGAGGACACAAGGTTTTAAGTTTTATTACTTCTGAGTATTTCCATACTTAAAAGAGGGGACATTTCCATACTCACAGTTTGGGCACCTTACGTTTCTGAGTCATGTTTAATCCGAATTATTAGTTAGCAATGACTCTTCTTTTCTTTGTTTCACATTGTGTGTGGGCTATTTTTAAATATCATCCATTTCAACAGTCAAAGGTCAAATTTGGCAGATGTAAAATCCCTATTGACTATTTGACCATCGAAGTAGATGATATTTAAATAGAGTGTTGCCTATACATGTACCTCTGTCTTGTTCTTTATAATTCGTGATCACTTATTAACTTTAATTTAATTTAATTTTAAAATAAAATTTAATAATATACTTGTTATATTAAAAATTTATTTAATTTTTTTATTATGTTAGTATTTTTTAAAAGTATTTAAAAAGAGATTTGAAATATATAAAGTAAGAGTAATTTAAATACATAATATTTGTTTTTAATATTTTGATGAATTTATATTATAAATAATATTTATTTAAAGATTAGTGTTATGATCATATTTATTTATTTAAAGATTAGTTTTTGTGAAGATAAATAAATCAACAAAATGGAGAAACTAAGTATTATGTGGCCCAAAAAAGAAACAACTACAAAATCAAAGAGTTCCCGTTGACACCATCATATAATCAAAGTTTATAGACTGACTTACACAACTATTTTTATAGCATCAATTAAATTTAAATAGAAAGTGTTATTTTTTATGAAAGTTAATCAAAAGTTCAACTTTATTGTTCTTGTAAATTTCATTACATGTATTATCTTGAAATGTATTTATATTCATATGAAAGAAGAGATAAGATGGAAATGACAATTACATTATGATAAACCGTATTATTTAGTTCTATGATAATTGCAAGAAAATACACTAAGTGTGCAAATAATTTCAGCATGATCTTGGAAAAATTTTAGGGATTCATATGCTCTTGAAGGATATGAACTCCCACATACCTACATATGTTGCATAATCAAAATGTTTTGTTAATGTTATAACTTGAAAGCCTTGAAAGCTAAATAATGTAGATTAATTATTAATAATAACAAATACCTTCCAAGCATCATGGTAGTAGCTTGTGGATTGGTACCTGTATGCTCAAAATCAAAACCTTAGTTGCCCGGGGTTATTAAGTTAGATTTCAGCATGCACACGGACCCTTCCCTCCTTGCCATGGGGTGAACTGCCACGTCACTTTCACTCTCGTGGAAGTAGCCTGTCGAGAGGATGCGAGACACAGGGGGTCTGGTTCGTTGGAGAGCTGGACTTCATGGAGAGGGGTCGGCACATCCTGAGGCCTATGTTGTTGTGTGCTAATGTAGATGTGTCGTTCAATGATCGTTGTTGTAGAGATAACCGTATGACCTGAAGGGTCACTAGTCACTCTTCTCCTGTTAGGATTTCTAATGTTCCACCTTTGTGTGGGTAAGTTGTTGTTTTCATTGGTG
Organism: Cunninghamia lanceolata; assembly: GCA_027924645.1. Lineage (NCBI taxonomy): Eukaryota > Viridiplantae > Streptophyta > Pinopsida > Cupressales > Cupressaceae > Cunninghamia > Cunninghamia lanceolata. The sequence continues at coordinate 3,776,037 of BSBN01001394.1, read as the reverse complement.
GCTTGTTGTCTTTCAAAGTACTGGATGAATGCTTGTTGTACTAAGAATTGCCTATGTTCTTTTTGTTGTTGTAAGACAAGTGGATCCTGTTGTGGTCTTGGATGGATTTCCTCTATCTCATCGAGGATTGCCCTCACCCACTCACCTCTTAATCTTGGGCACATTTGTGAGCCGAGACAAGAGATAAGTGTATGTGAGCTAACCTTGACTAGACCTAGGGTTTGACTTGACCTAAGGTTTGATTGTGTGTTGACCTTGTTTGACCTTGTGATGGAATCAAGGGTTTGTGAATTTTGAGTGTCTAATGTTTTTGTTCTTTTTTATGTTTTATGAATGTGGCTATATGAAATGCAAAACTTCTTTTTTTTCTTTTTCTGATATTTTGGAAAATAAAAGATGCTTTTTAATCTAGGAATCAAAAGAATGAATGCAACTATAATGAATTTACCTAATGTAATTATTCTATGTTTTTGGGTTTTTTGAATATTTGAAATGATTTATTCTAAGAAAGAGAAATTACATGTAAATGAATTAAACTATGAATGCAAAATACTCTAAGAATATGAAATCTATCTATCCTATAAAGGAAAAAGCAATAAGATTACTGATCCCAAGAGCAATTTTAGTTATCTAATTACTACTAATTGACAGAAAGCATGGAGGAATCTGAAATAAAAAAGACTTGTGAGCCACCACTACCCTTAGATTTCCTTGTGTGGTAACCTCGCATCCTCTTGTTGTAGTGGGGAATCCTCTTGGTGAAAAATGACAAAAGAAGCGAAAGAAGCTTTTGAAGCTTTGCAAAGAGAGCTCAATAAGAGCTATTGATGAGCATGATGGCTTGATTTGAGCAGCGTATGGATGCATGATGAGCTTTATGTGAAAGCTTGATGAACAATGAACAAAACAAAAGGCACCTTCGTCCTGTATGAGCATGAGAATGCTAAATGTGGAGAGCAATAACTTGCAAGAGCTGTGTGCACAATGACATTGCCTCCCTTTGTGCTTGAGGGATGGGGGTACATTTATAGGTTAGAAGAAGGGATGAGAGGTGAGGAAGAAGAAGAGTTAACTCAATTAGATTGGAGAGTTAACACAAAGGATTCAAGAGTGATTTGGGCTAAAATTGGAGTGATCTACCATTAAAAGCTTATCACTCAAGAAGTGAAGAAGAATGAGTGCATGGGAATGCATGAGTTGTTATTTATAAATGAAATGGAGCTAATTATGTATGTGTGGGTGTATAAAATAGTTAACTCCAGATTAGGCTCGAATATCCATGTAAATAGAAAGAAAAACAGGTAAAAATGAGGCTTTTTTGAGTTAGAAACTCAAGTTTTTGTGTGGCTAGAAATGCGATTGGGTCGCCCCTTTCACTAGTAGGGTCACCCCTTTCACCAGTAGGGTCACCCAGTCCCCCGGAGATCCAAAAAGAAAGGGGTCTGGGTGAAAATGCATGATGGGAGATGGTAGAGGAGATGAAAAGGAGGGGATATACCTCCGGAAACAGGTTAGTCATGTGCAAGAATCCAAATCTCCACTTGCAAAGTAGGATCTCCTAGCGGGAGATCTAGAAATAATAGGGGGAGATTTGGATTAGTTGAGTGAAATTGAAAACCGAAAGTGGGAGATGGCTAGAGGGGACCTCTAGAAGGGTTCTATCGGGTGGAGAAGATGAAAAACATTGGGGAAAGGTGAAAACTCACCTACAAGATGCATGCAAGGCTTAAGAACAAGGTTGCAAGCACAGAAAATGTAAATTGACAAGTGTCGAAAAGTGTCGAAAAGCGTCAACAACAAAGAGAGAGAAAATGACAAAGGAGAAACAACACAAGATGAAAGAAAAGACATGTCACCAAGAGGATTGCTGCTGAGAGGATGTTATTTGACACTTACATGTACGTGACAAGGATTATATATCATCATAGGGGTCCTCATGGAGGTTGTACGTGATTTTTGTGCTTACAATACGAGGAGAATCCTTATAAACTGAACCATCCACAACCCTTATATTATAAAGACCTTTCACTTGATACCTTTTGTCAACCACCAAACCAACTCGACAACCTCCATGGTAATGGTAAAATGTCCCTAGTGTATCTTTGTAGAACTTGGCCAAGACATCATCATTTGATTGATTCTTTGGTAATGTAGTCCCAAGGAATTGAAGAATTTTGGAGTAGCCATTTTCAGTAAATGCAAACTCTTGAATAGAGGATGTCACACTTAGATTAACCATTACTTTCACATAAAACATACATTTTCTAAAATCAAAATGGTGTAAATAATAATTGTAACAAACATAGGGGTTATCTTGAGGATCTATGCTTTTAAGCCATAACTCACCCCTAGGTATATAGGACCAAAAAGTCACCACCATGGGACTTTTTGGTCTAAAACAAGAAAAAATGTGAGCGCGACATAAAAGTGCAAAATAACCTCATTTCTGCCATTTCACCGTAACCAAAGGAGTTTGTGTGCCATAAAAACTAAGAAGAAACCATAAGCGTGTTCAAGGAAAGCCTCTCCAAGCATGTGCAAGAGAGAACATCATTTTCATGATGCCACCTCATCGGCAAAGACGTCGTGCAGCAAATTTAGAGGGTCTAGTAGTAGAAGAAAGTAGGGTTTGATCAATTTTTGTTAGTTTGAGAATTTTTTTTGAATTTTACAATGTTTGATTAGTTTTTATATTGCATTTATAGTTATTGAGGCAAGAGAAAACCCTAGTCTAGTTGATAAGGGTGAAAACAACCCCCAAAGCCCTCCAAACCCTCAAAACCCATCTTCACTTCCTCACAATGTAAGGGACACTCAAGAAAACTACCTACGGATAATAGAAGAAAATAAGAAACATCTTTAAACTCTTATTCAAATGCTAAACAATCCAAGTGCAAGCACTAATCGTAGGAGGGCACTTGTGAAGTCACTAGAGGAGATTGTTTCCCACACCGATTCGGTGACAAAACAAATCACCAAATTCTAGGACTATAGGGAGAGGTGTCGACAATAGTATGCCGACAAGTTGTCATATGAACAAGTGAAGAATGAAAAAATTACAAAATCTCAATTATGTGCACACTTTATTAATCCCAAAACTGGCCAAAGATTAGAAACTTGCAAACGGGTTCCTATTCATTGGTGTAGGAATGAAGAAATATCCCAAAACTTTTGGGATACATGGTACATGGTCTTCGATGAGCGCCCATGCAACAATGATGAGGTACCACAATATTTCTTGAGGGAACTCCATTGCGAGTTCGTCCTCAAGAAGAATCTCAATTATTTTGACATTCGTGAGTTCCAGGGTAGAGGTGGCGGCTCTGCCCAAGATAGAGCCGGGGCTCAGTGAGATGAAAACTGTGTGCTTGTACCCCTGTTGAGGCTAGAATGTAGGTCACTCCCTTCAACTTTGAAGGAGAGTGTTGAGGTGGAGACATTACATTCATTGGCTACTCTCACCTAAACTCTATCACAGCATGTCAATATCTTACCCAGGTTCATGAGGGTGAGAGCAGTAGGTGTCATGTGTCCCCACATTTATGCAGTTCATGTGGGAACTTGTGTGATTATGGGATGCAAGATGCACAGCAGGACTCTCGGCAGGATGCCGCGACGCAGGGGTAACATCCATTGACTAGAGGCATCCATATTGGATGATCTTGTTCTTATTGATGATATCTTGCAACATACATTTGGTATTGACTCTCAGGTAATTTGTTTCAAGTTTCATCTTCATTTAATATATTGTTATTTGAAATTTGTAATTAATTTTATATGATTATGTATATTATAAGTCAAAAATAATGTATGTAATTGTCTGTGCAATGAAATTCCAAGGTTAGAGTCTTCATCCTGCCTTCGTTAGCCATCCATTGGTGGGTTATGAGAGGAGGTCAAGTCAGCAGGTATGTAATTTATCACATGATCATAATTATTATAGATATGTCAATGGTAATATTATTTTGTGACAATTTGATGATTTCAACAGTCACGGACACCTCCACGGTTTCCTTGGTCCCCTAGATGCAAATCCACCACTTTTACGGAGGTAAATTTAACCATTTCTAATCATTATGCATTTTTAAAATAATTTTAATATGTATTTATTTTGGTTGAATATTCTTGAACTTGATTTTCAGATGCTGAACATGGAGACTCCTCCTCATCTTTGTGAGTAAGTGCAGATAGGCATAGTTGTAGCCATGATGTCTTCAAATACTTTGATCGAGGTATGAGCCAATAACATGAAAATGTCATAATTTTGTATTTCTTGTTTTATCTCATGTCATTTGATGTACATAAATGATATTTATGTTTAGTCAATTTTGCTTCTTGATGCTTCCCACAGGAGGTCACAACTCCAACTCGTCCAACTATGGACAAAGAAATTGTAGACAAGATGATGGAGAGTGATCATTGGATGGCAGTAAGTGATCAATTACATATGTGATGTTATATATTTCATGTACATTTTCTATAGTAATGTGCATATTGTTTGATTATATTAACAGGTGGATCTGGATGAACTTCTGTTGAAGAGGTCTACTCGACGACAGAGAGAGGATGAGTCACGGATTGGTACTCCATCTTCACGGTCAAGCAAGGGCCACCAATTATTTCATAAAAGTCCATAAGAAACTAGTTTTTGGGACATTTTTTGTATGCCTAGATGGCTTTGTATACATACTTTTGTATGTTACCGATTTATATTTTTGTATATATGCATGTATGGCTTTGTTTGGACATGCCTATATGTTATGTTCATGACATTATGTATATGACAGTTTATATTAAATATTTAATATGATGATCAATTATCGTTATAGGAATTTGGTTTTACATGTTCCAATTGCAGTTTCTTGAAAGTTTATAAATCATTTTCAAATAATCCATTTTGTGCATATCTTGCAATCATTGCATTCTGTGGGACTGTGCATTTCTTTGAGGCATTATTTCAAAGAGTTCACACACCTTGTCTATGCTTCCACACTTTCCATACATGTCTACGAGGGAAGATGCAAATACAACACATGTGACAAAATTCCTATATCATTTTTGCTTTGATGGTTGTCCACACCATGTTCCCCAGATCCCATTCTAGCATAGGCAAGGAGGAAGTTGGATAAGGTTGTGCTTGTAATTTGGTTTTAGATGTGCCAAAATTTGTGTTTGGTTGAAATTTACTTTTGTGCATTTTCTTGAGAGTTTTTAAAGCCTTATAAAAAATCTTTTTCGTGCATACCTTGCAATCATTGCATTCCATGAGACAACATTTCTTTGAGGCGTTGTGTCAAACAATTCATGTTCGTTGTATATGCTTCCACACTTTGCATACATGTCTTGCAGGGTACTTACAACTACAACATTTGACAAAATTCCTATATCCTTTATGCTTTGATGGATGTCTATACCGTGTTTCAAAGATACCACTTCTAAGGTTTTTGGAATTTGGCTTTACACTCGCCAATTGCATTTTCTTGAAACTTTCTAAAGGCTTATCAAAAAATCCATTAAATGTTCATATCTTGCAATCATTACATTCTATGAGGCGACATTTCTTTGAGGCATCATGATAGTTCACATGCCTTGTCTATGCTTCCACACTTTGCATACATGTCTTTGAGGGCAGTTGCAACTACAACATCTAACAAAATTCCCATATGCTTTATCCTTTGATGGATGTCCATTTTGGCATAGGTAAGGAGGATACTGGCTAAGGTTGTGGAATTTTGCTTTACACCTGCCAATCGCATTTTCTTGAAAGTTTCTAAAGCCTTATCAAAAAATCCATTTTGTTCATATCTTGCAATCATTGCATTCAATGAGGTGACATTTCTTTGGGCCATCATGCCAAACAGTTCACGTGCCTTGTCTATGCTTCCATACTTTGCATACATGTCTATAAAGGCAGCTGCAATTGTATAGCATGTGACAAATTTCCTATATCCTTTATGCTTTGATGGTTGTCCATATGCTGTTCCAAACAATCTATTTTGGTGGATGTCCATACCCTATTCCAAAGATCCCATTTTGGCATTTACACCTGTCAATTGTTTTTTCTTGTATGTTTCTAGAGCCTTATCAAAAAATCCATTTTATGCATATCTTGCAATCATGGCATTCCATGAGACCACATTTATTTGAGGCATGATGTCAAACCATTCACTTGTCTTATCTATGCTTCAACATTTTACATATATGTCTTCTAGGGCAGTTGCAACTACAATGTCTATAAAAATTCCCATATCCTTTATGCTTTGATGGATGTCCATGTACCATGTTCCAAAGATCTCAGTTTGGCATAGGCAAAGAGGATGCAATCAAAGGTTGTGGAATTTGGATTTACACCCACCTACTGCTTTTGCATGAAAGTTTCTAAAGCCATATCAACAAATCCATTTTGTGCATATCCTACAATAATGGCATGTTCCATGAGACCACATTTCTTTGAGTCATCATTCCATGCAACTACAACAACTATTAAAATTCCCATATCCTTTATGCTTTGATGGATGTCCATGTACCATGTTCCAAAGATCCCACTTTGGTACAAGTAGAGAGGATGTAGTGTGGAATTTGTCTTTACACCCACTGATTACTTTTTCTTGAAAGTTTCTAAAGCCTTATCAACAAAACCATTTTGTGCATATCCTACAATCATGGGATTCCATGAGATTCCATTTCTTTAAGGCATCATGTCAAACAATACACTTGACTTTTCTATGCTTCCACATTTTGCATACATGTCTCCTACGACAGTTGCAAATACAACATCCTACAAAATTCCCATATCCTTTATGATTTGATGGATGTCCATGTATTGTGTTCCAAAGATCTTAGTTTGGCACTAGCAGAGAGGATGTAGTCAAAGGTTGTGGATTTTAGCTTTACACCCACCAATTGGTTTTGCTTGAAAGTTTCTAAAGCCTTATCGACAAATCCATTATTTGTATATCCTGTAACCATACCATTCCATGTGACCACATTTCTTTGAGGCATCATGTCAAATAGTTCACTCACCTTCTCTATGCTTCCACATTTTGCATACATGTCTTTTGGGCAGTTGCAACTACAACATTTTTCAAAATTCCAATAGACCACATTTTTTTGAGGCATCATTCAATGCAACTACAACATTTGATAAAATTCCCATATGCATTTTGTAAGAATATATGAGATACTATATATTTCTATATGATTACCCTAATTAGTAAGAATTAATAAGAAGCATAATGACAATAATTAGCATTCAAGGATTTTGAATGAAGACCTAGGGTTTGGGTGCCAATGGCAACTCACCAAACCCTCAGATCAATCTTTATAAATGAAGAGATTTTATGATTTAGAATAATACAGATGCTTGGGTATCTCATGATCATATTGAGATCTAATGATTGCTTTGTTTCTTGTAGGGTTTGCTTCCATGTTTCTAATTATAATAATCAAGGTTATGGGACAACAAGGAGATCATGGTCACAATACCATCAAGACGTTGTGAATTTCGACAACAAATTTCCATCTTTCCAAACCCTACCATCGTACATAGTCAAGAAGGCACAAAATAATCAAAAGCATGGATGATCAAGGGACTATCATGAAATCATAAGGTTGTTATCCATAGGGGGATTGCCTTGAAAGACGTATGACCATGCTAAATTTCTCCTTATCAAGGCCATGATGTGTCAAAAAGGTGAAGTTACCAGGGGAATGTGAGAAGTCAGTTTCAAAGAAGGTTTCAAAAGTACCTGCTACTATTACAGTCATGAAAGACTATCATTATGCCATCTTAGAGACCCTATAACTCAAGAAATCACCATCAAAATGAGGTTGAGGAATTTTCTTAGGGTGTGAGGGGTAATCAAAGGGATTTCAAGGAAGATCAAACACTAAAAGAAGGGATTTTTCCATGATCTATTTTTATGACTGTTACAATCATGAACAACCATCAAGGTCCTAAGAGTATTTACTAATCATCATACCATTATTCACATTTTAGCATTGTCAACACATATTAGGATAGTGATGTCCTAGAAAAATAGAGAAGGTTGTTATAAAGATCTTAGAACATTCATTTTATAAATGTATAGTTATATGCAAATGGTAGCAGTCATATGTCAAGCTTAGAATGGTCATATCAACCTAAGGACTACTTGATTGAATCCTCAGGGCTAGGAATGACATTTTGCATTCCATAGCTCATGGGCCAAACAGACTTTGCCAACACATCAGGGTGGGTGGGTAAATGCCAAGGGAGGTCTCATTTCATGTGCCAAGTGCCACAGTCATTCGAGGCAGTAGACTATCGACAAAGTCCCTTAAGATCCTTGAGACGAAAAATTATCAAATTTTGACAAACCAGTTCTCAGAATTCGTGGTAGATGGGAATGTTTCATTTGGGCCTACAAGTGCATGTGGGGTCCTTCCACAATAACCTCTCTCAATTTCATTCAACTCTAGTTTGTTTTACCGTGCCAGAATCAAACGCATTCTTGCAAAATGCTTCAATTTCATGCAATGGAAAGGTGCTAGGAGTGACATTTTGCATTCCATAGCTTGTGGGGCCGAACTGACTATGCCAACACATCAAGGTGGGTGGGTAAATGCCAAGGGAGGTCTCATTTCATGTGCCAAGTGCCCTAGTCATTCAGGGCAGTAGGCTACCGATAAAGTCCCTTAAGATCCCTAAGATGAAAAAACTGCCAAACTTTGACAGAGCAGTTCTCAGAATTTGTGGCAGTTGGAAACATTTCATTTGGACCTATAGGTGCACGTGGGGTCCATCTACAATAATATCTCTTAGTTTTGGTCAACTTTAGTCTGTTTGACCATGCCGAAATCAAACACATTCTTGCTAAATGCTTCAGTTTCATGTTGTGGAAAGGTTGTTAGGTGCCATATTTTTTGTTCTGCTTATCGTGGGGCCCAACCGACTGTGCCAACATGTTAGGGTGGGTGGGTAAATGCCAAGGTAGGTCTCATTTCATGTGCCAAGCACCCTAATAATTCAGGGCAGCAAACTACTGGTAAAGTCCCTTAGATCCCTAAGATGTAAAAACTGCCAAACTTTGATAGATTGCCTCCTCCGGGTCCATCAACCGAGTGGACCGATGCATCTGCCACCATATATCATATGCAGGCATAGTACCTGAATCTCTAACAATGCTCCCCTAATCCCACCACACTGGCTGTAGAGCTCCAAAGTCAGCTAAGGCAACCTGTGGCTGTATGGCTACAGGCCAAAAGGCCGCATCTCGAGGAGTCCGTGCATATATGGCCATCTACTGCGGAGTGTCCTGTCTCAAACCAAACTACCGCATGACTCGCGAGGGTAAATACATCTCTATAGTATGGTCTCCTCGACCCATCAGGTACCACTGTTGAAATGTAAATAGTAGATGAATATCATCATCTGGCCACGGCTCTACGTCGATATACGGTCGCCAGATCACACTAATAACATCATCTAGCATCCTCCTCTAGTACCGCACCTATCTAGTATACATGTACTCTGCATCTTGATATAAAAATATAAAAGCCTCAAAAGGCCGCCGATAATACCCACATGTTGGCCGGGTAACAATGATGTGCTCCCAAATCCATACATGAAGCAGAGTAACTCTAGCTGACAATGCTCTATCATGCAGATAGGCCACTGTATGCATCTCATGGTATAATTGCCCTAGCATTGCTGGTTCCCAAGCATAGATGGTCTCATGCCTCACCATCCCCTCTATCATACCCCCAACCAACCAGAAAGCCCTTGCCTCGCCTGTCAGGCATCACAACACCTCCAATCAAAGCACATAGGAATAAGGCAAAGGGATATGCACCCACAACCAGTGTCCCCTCATAGCTCATCTCTCTCCCATCCACTGAGAGAACAATGTGGTCCTCTCCAAACACCCTGATCAGGGCACTCCACCCCCTCCTCGTGTCATATCTAACATGTCGGCCTCGAATAGGTAGCTTGAGGATGCGATAAACATCCTCAAGTGTAATGGTGATCTCACTAGTCGGCAACAGAAAGCTGTAAGTCTCAGAGCGGTACCACTTCACAACCGCTGTCATCAGAGCTCTATGAGCTCACAGAACTGGCATCAATGCCACCATCAAAAGCCCCAATCTCACCAGTCAAGCCCGCATAGCATCATCAAAATTGTCGAACAGTGCCATCACAGATGGCACCCGTCGCTCTCATGAATAGACTATAAATCGGCGTGTATCCTGCATCCACAATGTTCTGGTCAGATATTAACCTATCTTTTTCTAAATCACACCCTTTCTTCTACTGTCTAAAAGCCAAAATCATTGGCACCAAAATAGGCAAACCTTTGCGCCATTCGCAAAATGGTGCTACTACTTCTCCATAGCGCTATTACAGAGAATAGCGCCACTGCGTAAAATATTTTGCGCTAATTCTGAATATGGTGCTATGGTGCAACAAAATTGGCGCTATTTTGAAAAATGGCGTCGATTTTCCACTTAGCGCTATTCCAATGAATAGCACCAATTCCCCTAAAAGCACTAATATACACTATTGCGCTATCCCCAGATATGGCGCTAAATTTTCATATAGCACCACTCCCATAGATAGCGCTATTCCAGAGAATAGCGCTACCCAAACCTAAATTTGGCACTACAACACTAAAACCTTATTCTTCTAAAAATTGTGCTAATTCGGATGATAGCGCTAAAATCCCAGCCTAATGGTGACAAACCGCCCTTACCCTATCCTGGCGGATAGCGCCAAACTAGAGGTTGGTGCTAATCCGCCTAACGTTTGGCTCTACATGCTCTAATCCCTAACCCCTGAACCCCAAAAATACACGAAAAATAAAAAAATTACAAAGTCAGGGTTAGACCCTACCTGAGGTCCAGCCTCCGGTGCCCAACCAAATGATTGGAACCACTTTGAGATGTGTCGAAGTTGCGGGAACTGGGGGTTGTGGTCAGCCATCTCTCCTTCGCTTCTTCTTCTCTAAAGTCAAAGTGTGCAAATGTGGCACTCTTGGGGCCCACTTTTCCTAATATAGTAGGCCATGTCATCCTTCCACCCCCTCCTTTTCCCTCCAGGGTGTAGATCTTAGCCTTTTTCCTCCATTTTTCTTCCTGCCATCCTCTTTTTTTGTCCCCTATCCAACCTTCACTCCTGTCACATCCTTTCGAGAACTCGCCCGGAATTTTTTTTTTTCTGCTGACCTCTCGAGGGGGCATCCCTTATCCACCTTATTCCTTCCTGGTAGCTGGGGTATATCTTTCTTCGACCTGACGCCACGTCAAAGAGGGGCAAATGTAGACACCTAAAAATGTCTTTTACCATCAAACTGACTCCATACATCCCTAAACATACCAATTTCCCTTCTAACTAATTAATTAAATTTTTATTTAATTAATTATCCCTTCATCACCCATTTTTCCATCATTTTACCCTTAAATTTGAATTAATTTTATTAATTCAATAGTCCAAAACCTTAGCCAATTAATTTAATAAATATGCAATATTTATTAAATCAATTTCCCCCTTTTCACTAAGTCCAATTAATTAGTTAAAACCATGTTAACTAATTAATCCAGCCTATTAATTGACCTATCCCTACCCTAGACAATTAAATAGCTATTATTTAATTTCCTACCCTAGCCTACTTCATCCTAACCCTAGGATTAATTAAATAAAACCTATGTTTAATTAATCCTAACCCCTTCATTTGGGTGGTCAAACCTAGTTTAACACCTTTTCCCACATCCTCCAAATAAAAAATTGAAACAAATCCACCTAAGTCAATTTTTTATTTTAAAACATCTCACATCACATTTAATTCTCCTTACAACCCCTTACCTCACCCATACTCATTTATTTCCTCTCTTCCCCAAATGAATTTTTAATTCATTTACATTCCTCCATATGAATCTTTAATTCAAAAATAATCTTTTACCCCCATACTCATTTAATAACCCCTTTCCCCAAAATGAATAAAATATTTACTTTTATTCTTAGCCCTCCATTCATTCAAGATTGAATCTAGGCCCTCCACATCACTTTTATCCTCCACCATTGATCTTCCAAATCAATCTCCACCCTTGGATCAAAATCTTTTCCAAAAATCTATAAATAGAACCTCTCTCCACCCATTTGAGGATCCAAGTTTTATGCAAAGTTATTATGCCAAAATATTAATTGAGCTAGTTTTAGTGAGTTGCATATTTAGTTAGCATTTCATATTTGAATCACTTGTCTAGGGATCATCATGTCTTAGGAGTTGTTTTGGGTGCAAATGCTTCTTACTTCCTTGATGAGATTGGGTTTGCATGTGAGGTATAGCTTTTTGTGTTTTTATGCATATTAGTTTGTGTTTTTACCTCATTTGTTTACCTAATCTGAGTGTGGATGCTTGTGTGGTAGGCCCATAGGGCAGGGTTGAGTTGGAGGTGCTAGTCGCGGCCAACTTCATTGATTGTCTTCTTTAGGATGCGGAGGATGGTTTTATTAGACACCTCTGCTTGACTGTTTCCTTGAGGGTAATACAGTGTGGAGAAATGGTGTTTGAAGTCAAATTTTTCACACAAGGTGCAAACTTCTTGGTTCTTGAATGGCCTTCCATTATCGGTGACAATGGAGTGAGGGATACGATAGCGGCAAATGATATAGTGGAGGATGAATTTGGAGATTTGGGTGCCAGTGGTGAAGGTGAGCGGTATTGCTTCCACCCACTTTGTGAAGTACTCGATAGCAATGATTATGAACTTATGGCCATTGGAGGATGGGGGATGTATTTTCCCTACAAGGTCGAGTCCCCACTGTGAGAAAGGCCACAGTGTCGTGATGGGTTGCAGCTCCTATGCTGGTGCATGGATGAGATCACCATGTTGTTGACATGGTAGGCATTTCTTGATAAACCTGTAGGAATCTCGTTCCATTGTTGGCCAATAATATCCAGTCCTAAGGATCTTTTTAGAAAGAGCAGGTCCACTTGAATGTGCCCCACAGATGCCTGTGTGTACCTCTTCCAAGGCTACTTTAGCTTCCCTAGAGTCTAAACATCGTAGAAGTGTACCATCAAGACTCCTTTTGTATAGGGTGTCGCCTACAAGGATGAAATAGGAGGCTCAACGGATGAACGATTTCTTCTATGAGGTGGATAAGTTAGGGGGGAGGATATTATCATGAAGGTATAGGTAGTTTCTTGATACCACAGGGATAGGGGACCAATGACTTCGCACACTAGTTCTGATTGAGGAACATCATATGCTGGGATGGGGAGTTCTTCTATCAAGAATTCACATTTCTTGATGTCTTTCTTCATGTCGACGAGAGATCCAATGGTAGCCATGGCATCTACAACTTTATTGTTGAGCCTTGAGATTTGCTCAAATTGGATGTTAGTGAAGTAATCTTTGAAATCATCGACCATCTTTTTGTAGGGCAGGAGCTTATCATCCTTTGTCTTGTATTCATTATTCACCTATTGAATGACTAGTTGAGAATCTCCATACACAGTCAGGTTCTCAATTTTCCATTTTATTGCCATGCGAAGACCTGTGATGAGGGCCTCATATTCTGCCACGTTATTGGTACATGGGAATGTGATCTTGAAAGACTTAGGGATGGTGTCACCCTAAGGGGTAACAAATAGAACACCTGTCCCTGAGCCTCTGTGTGTGTATGATCCATCAAAGTACATCTTCCATGTGTCTGTGGTTGGTGTGATTGTCAAGATAGCTTCATCAGGGAACTCTGCCAATGTAGGATGTTCTACAGGAATAGGTGCTTCAGCCAGCTGATCAGCTATAACCTGTCCTTTAATGGCCTTTCTCTCTGTGTATTCAATGTCAAATTCGGTGAGAATCATGACCCACTTTGCCATTCTCCCAATAAGAGCAGCTCTATTTAGCAAGTACTTTAGTGGGTCAATCTTGGCAATGAGCTTGGTCTTGTGATTGAGCATGTAGTGTCTTAACTTTTGTGACGTGAAGATGAGGGCTATACATGCTCATTCAATTTGTGTGTAGTTGATCTCATATGAGATCAAGGTGCGGCTAATGTAGTAGATGGCTCTTTCCTTTCCATGCTCATCGTGCTGTGCTAGTAAGGCTCCAATGGCTATCTTTGTTGCGGAGATGTATAACAAGAGGGGTTCTCCTTGCCTTGGTGGAGTTAGAATAGGAAGATTAGCCAGGTATTCTTTTAGTTTATCAAAGGCATCCTGACACTGAGTGTTCCAGGCAAAATCTATATCTTTTCAGAGTAAATGTTGAAATGGTTGGCACTTATCGGCAAGCTGGGCAATGAACCGACGGATAGACTAGAGTTTTCCTTGCAGACTTCTCAGTTGTTTCAATGTTTTCAGTGGTGGCATTTCAGTGATGGCCTTGACCTTTGCAGGATCTACCTTGATTCCTCTTCTGGAGATGATGTATCCTAGAAGTTTTCCTAAGGTGACACCGAAGACACACTTCTTTGGATTTAGGCGCACATTGTATTGTTTTAACCGGTCAAAGATCTTGGCCAAGACATCCAGGTGTTCTTCTCTTGTCTTTGATTTCCCTAGCAAGTCGTCCACATAGTCTTCCATGATGTGGTGAAAAAGGTCATGGAAGATGACGATCATCGCTCTTTGATATGTAGCTCAGGCATTTTTCAAGCCAAATGGCATTACGACCCAGCAGTATGTTCCCCATGGGCATATGAAGGCCGTCTTATGTTGATCCTCTTCAGCGATTTTGATTTGGTTGTATCCTGAGAAACCATCCATGAGGGATAACATTTCATGTCCTGCCCTAAGATCCACTATCATGTCGATGTTTGGTAGTGGGAAGTCATCTTTTGGGCAGACCTTGTTGAGGTCTCTGAAGTCGGTACATCAGCAAATTCGGCCATCTAGTTTGGCTACTGGTACTAGGTTAGAAACCCATTCAGGATAATCAATTGGGTGAATGAACCCAACATCTAGTAACTTCTTTAGTTCTACCTTGACTAGGAGAGCCACCTGAGGATTCATTTTTCTGAGTTTTTGCTTTACTGGTTTCGCATCAGGGCGTACTGTAAGGTGATGAACAACTAAAGCGGGATCAAGCCCTGGCATGTCTGCATAGGTCCATGCCAAATTGTGATTTTGGCATGTGAAGAATTCTAGGAAATTTTCTTGCTCCTGTATGCTGAGAGATTCTACCCTAAAAGTGATTTTTGGCTCTTCTTCTGTCCCAAGATTCATCTCTTCGGCTGGCTCGACTAGTATAGGCGATCTGTTTGGATGAACCTTGTCTATTTCAGGAAGGCCCATGCTTCCATCTCCTAGCACATGGTGGAGGTTTTCATTAGGAGATATGTCTTTTGTTTTGACTTTTCTGGGATCTGACACCGCCGCAGAATGGTTTTCACCATCAGATCCATTTTTGATTTTTCTATTTTTATGACTAGAAGCAGGGGTTGTCTCCCCGAAATAGGCATGCGTGTCAAGTTCCATGATATATCCTGCTCTGTGAACTCCCAAGGGGAAGTGATCTCTTACCCCCATCATTTCAGCGATGGCCTCATCATTAGGTGCGATGTCGAAGACAGGAGGTCCCCATTGGTCCCAATCTATAAGTTCTAGGTATACTAGTGGTAAGTCATTGGAGGACGAGGCTAGGGTGATGACTGTGTGGATGGTGCATATGGATGAGTCAAAGAAATTGATAAACTCACTAAAGGAGTCTTGATGGTCTGTTTCATTGACATTATCGACTTTAGGGGAGAGTGTAGCAACCTCGGCTAAGATACATTCGCTGGTAGTGAGGATACGTTGTCTTTGACCATATCCCAACCCTTGGGTATAGGGGTTTCTTGTTGCTTGCAGCGGTTCCACGATCCCCTGTTCATGAAGGCCTATACCACCTTGTCCTTTGTAACCCATGTTTTTGACCATTTCTGATCCTTTCCCATAGATTTCTGTTGGTATGATGGGAGCTTCTTGTTCTATTTCTTCATCCTTGTACAGCCAGGATGAAATATCTTCGAGCACATCCTGATCCAGGGGATGTTTCTTCTCAAAGATGGGCGATGGTTTGCACTTGATGATGACTGTGTTGGCTGCTTCGGTCTTCAAGATTCCAAAGGTTTTAGGATTGGGTAATGTGCCTACACAAATGGTGCCGTGCAGGTCATTTTCCCCACATCCCATGTCACTTAGCTTGATCTTGACCTTGGGTGGTGGCGGTGCTTGAGATGAAGTGGTGGCGATATTTGTGGGATCAATATATGAGGTAGATGCTATTGGATTGGTTTTGGTGGTGGCTTTGTTGTATGGGCAGAAGGTATGGTTATGACCTTCCAAGAAATTGCAGTATTGGAAGGGGCGGGGGTTGGCATAGACAGTTACTTCCATGCCATTGTGAGGGAATTTGAGGCATTGATGGAATGTGGATGGGACGTCTTGCATGGCATGGATCCATGGTCAGCTGAGAAGAATGTTGTAGGGGAGGTCGGGATCAAGAACCTGACATTTTGTTTCAAGTATTTTCTGTCCCACCTGAATAGGGAGCTTGATGGTGCCTTTAGATAGCCGTTCGGTGTCATCATAGCCTTTGATTGTGATGCACTCGCTGGTGTCTACAACCACATCAGAGTATCCCAAGTGTTTTAATAGTTTAAGAGTGCATATGTTTAGGCCAGAGCCACCATCTATTAAGAGTCTTTTAATGGTGTGTTTGTGGATACAGACTTCGATATGTAGGGCGTCATTATGTATATGTTCAGAGGCAGGCAGGTCTTTTCCTGAGAAGGTGAGATGGTGAGGTGTGGCGATATGTCCTACCATGGCTTGGAATTGGGTTAGATTTAAGTCAGCAGGAACTTGAGTTTCCAAGAGGGCTTTATCAAGGACATCTTTGTGACGGGGGGATGTGCAGAGCAGCTCAAGTAGGGATATCTATGCAAGGGTCTTTCCTAGATGCTCTAGGAGGTTATACTAGTTGGTAGGGGGTGGGCGTGTGTTTGGACGAGGGGGGATGGGATCTGATGTAGATGCCGGTGTTTGTTCAGTGGTAGGGGCTGTGCGGATAGATACACGGCCTCGGCAGGTTGTCACAACGCAATCAGTTGCTTGTGTTTGAATCGTAACTGTGTTAACATGGTGAGATGATGGCTCTATCCACCCTACAATAGAGTCATAGGTTGCGGGTGGTGGGGTGACATTGTATGCTTGATTGGATGAGGAGGCTTTATTATGTTTGGGGAGTGGATCCTTGTAAGCTTCGAGGTTGGCATTTGGCGATGGTTGGGCACTTTGGTCGAGGCTGACTTGATTTTGATCTATAAGGTCTTGGATGCAATGTTTGAGTTGCGTGCAGTTAGCAGTTTTATGACTCACATTGCGGTGGTATTCACAATAGTTGTTCTCATTGTACCACGCGGCTTTGAGTTCATTTTCTTGACGGGGTCTAACAGGTGGGAGTGTGATCAAACCTTTCTTAAGACATCTGTCGAGGATGCCCTCGATGGGCTCCCCTAAGGGTGTAAATTGTCTTTGAGGTTTGCATGGTTTGGTTTGCCCCCTTTGGTTATTTATATTGGTGGCATAAGTATGTGCAAGTGTTTGGTTCTATACATGTTGGATGGCTTTCACATCCGTGATGCCATCATTCAAAGTGTTCTTGTTCTTCCCCCAATAGTGTGATTTTTCATTTGATTGTGTATTGGCGTTGTTGTTTGTATTGGGGGTGTTGTTATTGGATTTGTTGTTGTTGGTGTTGTTGTTGTTGTTGGATTTGTAGTCATACATTTTGATGGAGCCCTTGGCAATGAGGGCCTGTTCGATGGTGGTACCTTTGTCAATGACCTCTTCAAAGGTAGACGTGCAAAGAATTTGTAAATGGAACCCTAATTCCTGATTGAGATTGGTCACGAACATGGTGACGAGTTGTTTTTCAGGAATTGGCCATGTGAGTTTGCTTGCTAAGCCTCTCCACCTTTGCAAGAAAGAAGCGAAGGCTTCTTCGTTCTTTTGTTTGGTGTTGCAAAGGTTTGTCATGGACATTTCATGCTCGAAATTGTAGGAGAAATGGTTTACAAATTTCTCCATAAGCTCAGGGAAAGTCCTAATGCCCGGGGGAAGATGTGCGAACCATTTAGCGGCTTGACCACTGAGGCTTCTTGGAAATAATCTCATTAGATAGGTATCGTTATTTGAGACTTCTAGGCAAGCGATGTAGAACTCCCTAACATGGTCCCTAGGGTCTCCCTTTCCCTTGTATTTATCAAATTTAGGTGTTTCAAAGTTCTTGGGGAAAGGGGGCATGTACAACATGCGATCAAATGGATAGGGGCAAATGTCCTCAAAGGAATAGTGTTTACGCTTGCCCCCAGTTTGCATGTCATCTACCTTTTGGATCAATGCTTGTACAACATTCGTGAGGTCTTGTGGTTGTTGTGGTGGGAATGTGTAGGCCTGTTGGTTGGTGAGATGTTGGAGATTTGTTTGGTTGAGTTGTTGGTATTGCGGGTTGGTGTTTTGGTTGATTTGTGCCTGATGCTATTGATATGCATGGAGCTGTTGGAGAATGTGTGGTGGTATTTGGGGATTGGTTTGATGTTGTGGGGTTATGTGGGTACGTGACATTGGATGGATTGGCATTGGGTAGGTGGATGTTGGATTGGTTGGATGTGTTGTGAGGTGGTCGTGAGAATAATTGTCATAGGTATGCTATGGTTTGAGGGTTGGGTGGAGGCACACTTGTGGAGGTGCTTGCTTGTGTGATATTCCCTTATATGCCCAAGGTGATTTGTGGAACGGAAGGGTTTATGGTGGTTGTGGTAATGGATGTGATGGCGGGTTAGGAGGTGGTAAGGATGGAGGTACTTGTGGGGATTGTAGATGTGGTGACATTAGAGGTTATGGAGGTGGTTGATACAGTGGGTGTTGACATTTGAGAGATAATGGGTTGGGTGTTGGATGTGGATGCTTGGTTATTTGATGGGGTTGGAACGATTGTAGAGGTGGATGGTTGTGATGATGTCATGATGGGGGGTAGTTGAGCACCAATTTTGAGAAGATGATCAAGATATCTATTTGGGTTCGACCTTAGGATTTTATCAAGTAGGTCCATGTTGTCTGCGTCTTGTGTGAAGCTCAAGACATCTAGGTCATCTTGGGATATGGCGGGGATGTTTTGTGGTGGTGGTGGTCGTCGTTGTTGTAAGAAATCGAAGGGATTTTTGTTGGGACCATATGGAGGGATGAAATAGTGCGTAGGTGGGTTGAATGTTTGATTGATGGTTATGTTGTTGCTATTGGTGTTAGGCATGCCAAATTGCCAAGACTCTGCCATTTCTTCCTTCTTTTTGTGTTGTGATCGTGTGATGGGCATGCACGTGTATGGATTTGATTTCTAGAAGTAGAGTGAGATGGGGATGGAGACCTTAGAGAATCTGATTGATTATGTTGGACCCAAAGATGGACGTGGTAATGAGATGGAGTAGAAAAGAGGGTGTGATGGAAGATCAATATGTCTTTCTAAAGGTATGAGTGGATGATATTGATTTTTTGCATAATTTTTATACCAAAAGGTAGGTGATGGATGATGTTTGTTTTGAAGAGATTGTTGATGTTTGATTTTGACTGAAAGATTAGGATGGTGTTTTTCAAAAAGGATTTGATGGTCAACAATTTTGAGCTTAGGTAAGATCTATATTTTGTGTTGCACAAATGGATGTTTTTCTTTGTTTGGGGTAGACTAATGACCTTACGCAAAGAACGATGATTATTTCACTTGGAAGGTAGACTATTGACTTTCCAAGGAAGATATGATGTATAGGATAAAATCTAGATCTAGCTTTAGCTCAAAAAGGGGTGACGAGATTTGGATTGGTGATTTTTTGATGAGTGTTTTGATTTTTGGAAGATTTTGGATTTTTGGAATGATTTGTGACAAGGATTGTTGGTATGGTCAAAAAGGTATGCAAAAGATCAATAAGGATGAGTGGATATGAAATGAGGTAGGTTTAGTATAGCAAAAAATGGTCCAACAATGATGGTGATTAATCCTCTAAGGTCAAAGTGAAGGTGAGATTTGGAAAAAATGGATGGATTGTTGTCAGATTTTTGGAAAGTGAATATGGATTATGGCAGAGCAGATGGTTAAGATCACAACTAAATAGGTCTTTGTTTTAGGTAAGTCAATCTGAAAATAGAATCAATCCATAGGTGAAATGACGCCAAAATCAGGTAGAGATAGCGCTAAAACAAGGCAGACAGATTTTTGATGGCAAATTTTGGATTTGTTTTGTTTGGAATTTGATCAAATGATTTGGTTTGTCTCTTGGCAATGTTGTTGTAAACAATTCAAGCACAATAATCACACAATAATCAAGATTTTTCTTTGTTTTCAAAAAAAAGATGTGTGATTTTATTTAACAAGCACTTTGCACAACCTAAGACGAGGATATGACAGTATTTGTAGAATCCCCTAGTTGTGCCTATTTAAAGCGGGTAGCTCCAGGATCTTGGTAGCACTGGCTCCTCCTTACAATTGCACACACTTCTCACGCATACCAAGATCTGGGTTTCTTATAAGGCTTGTCCCTCACCAAACCTTTAGATTATCCCTTCTACCTCAGCTAAGTACCACATGAATTGGGGCCGCTTCAAAGGTTTCCCTTCTATGCCCACAAATAGAAGGATTTTGGCTTGCTAAACAATGGTTCGTAGTAAGGGCATCTGTTCAAGTGGTTATACGTGCAGCAACACTACTCTCCGTTATGGAGTCTCCCAGTCTCCAAGGGTTACGCCTTGGAGGGTTTTGGGGGAGGTTGGCTGTCGGTATAACAAAACAACACATGTTGTCTATGACTTTCGTCACAAACACCTTATTTTATATAGCGGCTTCAAAGAGCTTGGCTTTAGCTTGATGCCGCTTGGGTCATTCCCACCTTTCGAAGTGGGGTGGTAGGCCCTTTAAGGATTAACAAGAGCAATACACGCACAAAAATACTTTTGATCCCCAAGTTCATACAAAGATGTGAAGGGAGAGCATACATATTGTTTGTGTTTGCATCACACTAAACATGGTTCATTTTAGTTCTTTAGATTATGTTGGGGGTGATAAATGCGAGTTTTGTGAGGAGCTTTTGATTCCCAAGGTCACCAAATGGTGCGAGGGAAGAGCATACACTTTTCACTTCACAAAAATAAATCACGAAAACACTTCACACAAATTTAAATAGATTTTCTTGATTACATGCGTGAAGAATGCAGATTGTTGTTCTTTTTGAATCCCATGATTTGATTGATGCAATTTGTGGTTCTTTTTAAAAGCCCAAAATTGAAGTGTTTGATAGTTGTTGGCACACAATTGTAAATTTTAGAACACCAAATTTTAAATGTTGGGCACACACACACACAAAGATTTGTTTTGTTCAATTTTTATAGTACCAAATCAAAATGTTGTGTAACTAACATGCAAAAGGGTTCATTTTTAAGTTCCAATTGAAGTATTTTTGCTAAACTAGAGATAAACACATCCTGCAAAAGTTTGTTAGTATCTACAAAATTATAGTAAAGACCTACAAAAACACTTGTCAGTACCTGCACAGACAGCAAAGTTAGTTTCACAAATAGTGCTAAAATAGAGGTCTAATGGCACCACTGTGGACAGTTAATGGTGACACTAGCAGAAAAAGATTGAGAACCTGACACCCTAAAAAGATGGTGCTAATTAAATAGATAGCACCAATATCAGACCCATAAGGCGTCAAAAGAGAAGATCGTGCTACAAAATTACACAGAAGGTGCTAATAATGTACATAGCGCTAATACAATATAGAGAAAGCGCTAAAATAGGGAATAGCGCTAAAAGAGGTCTATGAATGCACCACTGCGCGACTTGTCAGACAGTCTAGTGACACCTGCGGATATCGCTAATCTGGGCGGGTAGCGTCGATATGGGGCTGAATGCGTCTGACCTGCAAAATGGAAACCTCCTTACCAAAAATAGAGTTTTATGCTACACACACAAGATGTCCCATTAGCATTGTTAGTGATTGACAAACAAAAAACAAGCCAAAATAAAAACTAGCATGCATGTTTAGATTTATGCAAATTTTGGCATGACCTCCCCTTGTTCGATCGATATTCCTGCAGAAACTGAGAGCATGAAGATATAAAAACAACAGGGAGATCATTTAAGAGAATAGAGATGCGAGTGAGTTTTCAAAAGAGAAATATGCTACGCCAAATAGCGCTAAAATAGAGAATGGCACTAAAAGAAGCTAGTGATGGCGTCACTGCGTAGGTAGGATGGCGTTAGACCTGTAAAAACACGTTTCTCACACCAAAGACTCACAAAAAGGATTAGATTCGGACCTTGTGGGTCCCACCGGGCGTGCCAATGGAGATTAGGTAAACAAATGAGGTAAAAACACAAGCTAATATGCATAAAAACATAAAAAGCTATACCTCACATGCAAACCCAATCTCATTAAGGGAGTAAGAAGCATTTGCACTCAAAACAGCTCCTAAGACATGATGATCCCTAGACAAGTGATTCAAATGTGAAATGCTAACTAAATATGGAACTCATTAAAACTAGCTCAATTGATATTTTGGCATAATAACTTTGCATAAAACTTGGATCCTCAAATGGGTGGAGAGAGGTTCTATTTATAGATTTTTAAAAGAAATTTTGATCCAAAGGTGGAGATTGATTTGGAAGATCAATGGTGGAGGATAAAAGTGATGTGGAGGGCCTAAATTCAATCTTAAATGAATGGAGGGCTAGGAATAAAAGTAAATCTTTTATTCATTTTGGGGAAAGGGGTTATTAAATGAGTATGGGGGTGAAAAATTATTTTTGAATTAAAGATTCATATGGGGGAATGTAAATGAATTAAAAATTCATTTGGGGAAGAGAGGAAATAAATGAGTATGGGTGAGGTAAGGGGTTGTAAGGAGAATTAAATGTGATGTGGGATGTTTTAAAATAAAAAATTGACTTAGGTGGATTTGTTTCAATTTTTTATTTGGAGGATGTGGGGAAGGGTGTTAAACTAGGTTTGACCACCCAAATGAAGGGGTTAGGATTAATTAAACATATGTTTTATTTAATTCTAGGGTTAGGATGAAGTAGGCTAGGGTAGGCAATTAAATAATAGCTATTTAATTGTCTAGGGTAGGGATAGGTCAATTAATAGACTGCATTAATTAGTTAACATGGTTTTAACTAATTAATTGGACTTAGTGAAAAGGGGGAAATTGATTTAATAAATATTGCATATTTATTAAATCAATTGGCTAAGGTTTTGGACTATTGAATTAATAAAATTAATTCAAATTTAAGGGTAAAATGATGGAAAAATGGGTGATGAAGGGATAATTAATTAAATAAAAATTTAATTAATTGGTTATAAGAGAAATTGGTATGTTTAGGGATGTATGGAGTCAGTTTGATGGTAAAAGACATTTTTAGGTGTCTACAGTAATGACACGTCGTGTGACATTACTATCCTTGGAGTATGAGATGGAACCCACACTCTCATATGCACTCATTAGATTCTTGACAATTAATTTTTCACTTGAGGCATTCAATGTTCTTAGGCCATGAATCTTCATAGTGGGCCTAAATTTTAGATTTCTCATCAATTCAACAAATAGTTGACATCTTCCGATTTTATTTAAATTCTCAAAGAATAATTTCCATATCTTATTCACATATCTTTGACAAGTACGCATGGGAATCTTATCTTGCATGGGCTTCAATACATTCTTATCAATATCGATTAGAAACTTAGGCTTCCTATGCAAAATTCTAGGAGGCATTTTAATTGGTAAAGTTGACTCAACATTAGGAATTTCTTTAATATGTACTTGAGATGGGATAGATCTGATGTACCTTCATTTGGAGGTGAAAAAGATGAAAATGACGTACCTTCAACTTGATGTGTGAATGACGGTGTGCCACCAACTTGAGAAGAAAATGAAGATGTACCTTCTACTTCACCTGTGAAAGGTGGAGTGTCTCCAATTCAAGAAGATAATGATGGTGTTCCTTCAACTTGCCTTGTGGACGATGGAGTGCCTCCAACTTGGAGATTTACTTTCCTCATTACATGGAGGTTTTGCATTCATTCCCTTTGTGCCGCCAATTCCATCTCTCTCTTAGCTTCATTAGATGTGTCATGTTCCTCTTCAATTGGAAATGGTGGAATGTCTTCTTGTATGGTTGACAATTTCCTAGTTTCTCGAATTCGCCTCATTCTTTCTTTTTTTCTCTCATTCTCAGCTTCATGCTCTTCTAGTGTTAAAGTCTTTGCTCATTTCCTTGGCATGATGATGATTTCTACAAGCATGATGAATAAGACAATGATAATTAGAACCTTTATAATGACAATGAATAATGGTCACAATGAAAAAATATAAAATAAACTTTATCATGTTTGGTGATTTGCATCACTTTAGGAGCTCCAATTTCATGAAATTCACCGCTGTCCTTGTTTATTAATATATGATAGACCATGATCAAATTCATCATAAATAGGACAAAAATCATTAAAAGATATGATAGACCAAAAAACTGTCCCAAAAAGCACTCAAATTCCTTGAATTGACAACATCAAGATCATGAGAAAACTCCTCTAATTCTTGCTTAAATGTTCATGTGTGAGCATTTCTTGGGCTAGGGAAGTATCATGGAGGTCTCTAAAATACTTTTGAACTCATCCAAATGCAAAAATATCATGCACCTCCCCTTGTGGTGAAAGACTAGCTTGATTTATACCCATTTTCTCAACTAAATCAGCAACTTGTTCTTCATGTTCATGGCTATTGTAGGTTTGATAAAATCATTTTTATGATGCCCAGGTTGTCCTAGACATGCATATAGTTCATAACTTTTGAAAAATCAATCTGTAGTTCATTTTCTTGACCCATGAAAAAAATTATAACCGTTGTCCCAAAGTCTAGAGGAAGACGTGTGAAGACAAAAATCATGACTTGAATGAATCCCTTTGCGAGTAGTTTCAAATTGGGCATGGAGTTTACCTTCTTGGACCATGGTAGATGTTGTGATGACTATTTTTAAGATTCAAACCACCTAGGGTAACTAGTGGGCACAAAAAAATGTTGTAAATTGGTCTCCCACCAGTGGAAAATCTCCACAATGGGTGGTGAGGCCTGTGTATATGTATTTTATCTTCTTCCAAGCTTGTAGGGCCCCAAGGTAAAGGTTGTACATACTTCTAATGGACAGTAAGTCTGATCTTTTGAATGTATCAGACTGTGAGAGTTGTGAAGGGTAGTTTGAATGCTATCAAAGCAAGATCGAAGTGTTTTGTGATAGGAGAAGGTGTGGAGGATGTGTATGAAGGTCTTATAGACCTATTCAAGGAGTTTTTTGAGCTTTCTTGGCAATTATTTGACAAAATGTCAAGACTGTCCCAAGTAGATTGCATGAGACATTGAAGCCCTCAAACTTGGACCAGTCTAGTGTGAACCTTTTTGGTGTGTGTAGACCTTGAAACCTCCTTGAAAGCACATGTATGCAAGGTGTAAGGGTTCCTACATCAGTGGTTAAGTGTTAAATACCATTTGTTCTTGTTGATTCTTAATCCAATGAAGTTGTCTCTACTAGGAGCAGCAATACAAGAAGTTGTGAGCCAATGAGTTGTTGGGGTAAGTGCAAGAACATGGGGGGCCAAAAAGGGGTCTTAAGTGGCCACTTTTTTTCTGAAATCAGGAAATACTGGCCTTGGATGAGAAATTGAGCATAGTTACACTCAAAATTTGGAGATGCAACCAAAACAATGTTCATAGTGCTCCGAGTCTACTTTCTAAACTATTATTTTTTTTTAAAATGGCATAAATTAAGGGGTTCAAAAGAGGGAGCCACAAAAATTGGTGTTGTTTCTATCAAAAAAACATAACATAGCATGTTTTGTGGCTCCCTCAAAAGGTCAACTTTTTTTTGGTATTTTAAAAATCGCTTTAGTGAGAAATTAGCTAATAGCATGTAGTTTATGCCTGATTTTTCTGATAATTTTTTGATGAATATTTGATTTTTTACTAATTTTCAAAGTGGACACATCCTAAAAAATAGAATTTTGGCCATGCTACCCCTATAAATTTTGAAAACTAATTGAAAATCATTTTTTTCTTTTTTTAATATTTGTAGAATGGAGTCTAGTTTCTAAATATGTAATTTTTTTGAAATTTCAATGAATAGTTAATTTACAATGAAAAAAAGACCAAACAGTGGTTTTTTCCCAAAAATAGACACACAAACAAAAGAAATTAAAGATGAAAGGCTTAACATTGTTAAAATGTGAAAAAAATCACATCGTCAAATAGCTAAGAGAAAGCCTAACATTACCCAGGTGTTCGATTTGTTCGACCTTGAAACACATGCAAATCTGAGGGTTAGCACGAACAAAATTATGTGAAATCTTGAAGAATATGGAAAAACACGTCTGTGACTATTCAAAAGGCACTCCAAGCTTTTGGGTTGGAAATCCAAAGCAAATCCCAAGCCCAAGACATGGGATTCCCAAAGCAAGATATAATGCGAGCATGTTATAACGTGGTCGTGTTATGTTTTGCTTTGTATTTTTCCTTTTTCACAAAAGTCTGTTGTTTGTCATGTTCGACATAACGTGAGCGTGTTATAACGCGCTCGCTTTATGATCCCCTTAAATTTTTTTATGTTCAAGGCTATTAATCATGTATGTATGTCTGTATGCCTATATGTATGTATGTATGTATGTATGTATCTATGTATGCCTATATGTATGTATGTATGTATCTATGTATACCTATATGTAATTATGTATCTATGTATGCCTATATGTATGTATGTATAGTGTCGAGGGCAGAGGAGGGTAGAGATGGGAGTGAGCCAGATAGGGGAGGAGAGGGGTGGATAAGGATTGAGTGATTAAGGTTTAAGGTTGAGGGTTGAGCATTTAGGGATAGGATTTAGAGTTTAGGGATAAGGGATTAGAGTTTAGGACCTTGAGGGATTAGGGTTTAGGGTTGAGGCTTTAGGGCTAGCATTTAGGGTTAAGGGTCGAGGGATTAGGTTTAAGGTAGAGTGTTGAGGGTAGAGGGATTAGGGATAGGGTTTAGGGTTGAAAGTTTAGGGTTGAGGGATTAGGGTTTAAGGTATAGTTTAGTAGTTCTTGTGGATAGAGCCAGTAAACAATGGGAGATTATTTGCCTATTTCATAACAATATACCTTCCCTAAGTGCGGGGTGGACAACAAGAAACATAGATGTACCCCAATGCAAATCTTTTCTCATAATGATCATCCTTCTGATTTCAACTGTTAATTACTCACTGTGGATGTACCATACACAAATATTTTCTCATAGGGTTTAAGGTATAGTGTCGAGGGTTGAGGGTTTATTGATAGTGTTTAGGGTTGAGGGTTGAGGGATTAGGTTTTAGGGTTAATGGATTAGGGTTTAAGGTATAGTGTTGAGGGTTGAGGGTTTAGGGATAGGGTTTAGGGTTGACGGATTAGGGTTTAGGGTTGACGGATTAGCATTTAATGTCAAGGTTAGGGTTAGAGTATCGAGGGTAGAGGGATTAGGGATAGGGTTTAGGGTTGAAGGTTTAAGGATTGAGAGTTGAGGCTTTAGGGATGAGGGTTTAAGGCTTAAGATATAGTGTCAAGTGTTGAGGGTGTAGGGATATGGTTTAAGTTTTAAGGGTTAAGGGTTGAGGGATAGGGATTAGGGTTTAAGGTATAGTGTTGAGGGTTGATGCTTTAGGGATAGGGTTTAGGTTTGAGTGATTAGGGTTTAGGGTTGATGAATTAGGCTTTAATGTTGAGGGTTGAGGTTGAGGGATAGGGTTAATGGTCAAGGGATTAGGGTTAAATAAGAGTGTCGAGGGTAGAGGGATTAGGGATAGGGTTCAGGGTTGAAGGTTTAATGATTTAGGGTTGAGGCTTTAGGGATGAGGGTTAAGGGATTAGGGTTTAAGATATAGTGTCGAGTGTCGAGCGTGTAGGGATAGGTTTTAGGGTTCAAGTTTTAAGGGTTAAGGGTCGAGGGATTAGAGTTAAGGGTTGAGGGATTAGGGTTTGATGTTGAGGGTTGAGTACATTGAGGTTCGAGGGTTAAGGGTTTCGGGATAGGGTTGAGGGTCGAGGGATTAGGGTTAAGGGATAGGGTTGAAGGGTTTAGGGATAAGGGATTAGGGTTTAAGGTATAGTATGGAGCCCGTTGAGGGTCTAGGAATAGGGATAGCGTTTAGGGTTTTGGGATGAGGGATTAGAGTTGAGGGATGACGGATGACGGATTAGGGTTGAGGGATGAGGGATTAGGGTTTAGGGATAAGGTTTAGGGTTGAGGGTTGAGGGATTAGGGTTTAAGGTATAGTGTTGAGGGTTTAGGGATAGGGTTTAGGGTTGAGGGATTAGAGTGAAGGGTTGAGGGATTAGGATTTGACGTTGAGGGTGGAGGGTTGAGGGTTGAGGGTTTAGGGATAGGGTTGAGGGTCGAGGGATCAGAGTTAAGGTTGAGGGATTAGGGTTTGACGTTGAGGGTTGAGGGTTGAGGTTCCAGGGTCAAGAGTTTAGGGATAGGGTTGAGGGTCGAGGGATTAGGGTTAAGGGATAGGGTTGGAGGGTTTAGGGATAAGGGATTAGGGTTTAAGGTATAGTATCGAGCCCGTTGAGGGTCTAGGAATAGGGATAGCATTTAGGGTTTAGGGATGAGGGATTAGAGTTGAGGGATGATGGATGACGGATTAGGGTTGAGGGTTGAGGGATTAGGGTTTAGGGATAAGGTTTAGGGTTAGGGTTAAGGGATTAGGGTTTAAGGTATAGTGTTAAGGGTTTAGGGATAGGGTTGAGGGTTGAGGGATTAGAGTGAAGGGTTGAGGGATTAGGATTTGACGTTGAGGGTTGAGGGTTTAGGGTTTAGGGTTTAGGGATAGGGTTAAGGGTCGAGGGATCAGAGTTAAGGGTTGAGGGATTAGGGTTTGACATTGAGGGTTGAGTACATTGAGGTTTGAGGGTTAAGGGTTTCAGGATAGGGTTGAGGGTCGAGGGATTAGGTTTAAGGGATAGGGTTGGAGGGTTTAGGGATAAGGGATTAGGGTTTAAGGTATAGTATCGAGCCCATTGAGGGTCTAGGAATACGGATCAGGTTTAGGGATGAGGGATTAGAGTTGAGGGATGACAGATGACAGATTAGGGTTGAGGGTTGAGGGATTAGGGTTTAGGGATAAGGTTTAGGGTTAGGGTTGAGGGATTAGGGTTTAAGGTATAGTGTTGAGGGTTTAGGGATAGGGTTTAGGGTTGAGGGATTAGAGTGAAAGGTTGAGGGATTAGGATTTGACATTGAGGGTTGAGGGTTTAGGGTTTAGGGTTTATGGATAGGGTTGAGGGTTGAGGGATCA
The DNA here is from genome assembly GCA_027924645.1 of Cunninghamia lanceolata. Classification (NCBI taxonomy): domain Eukaryota; kingdom Viridiplantae; phylum Streptophyta; class Pinopsida; order Cupressales; family Cupressaceae; genus Cunninghamia; species Cunninghamia lanceolata. Next base: position 3,746,664 of record BSBN01001394.1, on the reverse strand, counting down.
GAGTTAAGGGTTGAGGGATTAGGATTTGATGTTGAGGGTTGAGGGTTGAGGTTCGAGGGTCAAGGTTTTAGGGATAGGGTTGAGGGTTGAGGGATTAGGGTTAAAGTAGAGTGTGGAGGGTGTAAGGATTAGGGATAGGGTTGGAGGGTTTAGGGATAAGGGATTAGCGTTTAAGGTATAGTATCAAGTCTGTTGAGTGTTTAGGAATAGGGATAGCATTTAGGGTTTAGGGATGAGGGATTAGAGTTGAGGGATGATGGATTAGGGTTGAGGGTTGATGGATTAGGGTTTACAGATAAGGTTTAGGGTTGAGGGTTGAGGGATTAGGGTTTAAGGTATAGTGTTGATGGTTTAGGGATAGGGTTTAGGGTTGAGGGATTAGAGTGAAGGGTTGAGGGATTAGGATTTGACGTTGAGGGTTGAGGGTTTCAGGTTTAGGGTTTAGGGATAGGGTTGAGGGTCGAGGGATCAGAGTTAAGGTTGAGGGATTAGGGTTTGACGTTGAGGGTTGAGGGTTGAGGTTCGAGGGTCAAGGGTTTAGGGATAGGGTTGAGGGTCGAGGGATTGGGGTTAAGGGATAGGATTGGAGGGTTTAGGGATAAGGGATTAGGGTTTAAGGTATAGTATTGAGCCCGTTGAGGGTCTAGGAATAGGGATAGCATTTAGGGTTTAGGGATGAGGGATTAGAGTTGAGGGATGATGGATGATGGATTAGGGTTGAGGGTTGAGGGATTAGGGTTTAGGGATAAGGTTTAGGGTTAGGGTTGAGGGATTAGGGTTTAAGGTATAGTGTTAAGGGTTTAGGGATAGGGTTTAGGGTTGAGGGATTAGAGTGGAGGGTTAAGGATTAGGATTTGACGTTGAGGGTTGAGGGTTTAGGGTTTAGGGTTTAGGGATAGGGTTGAGGGTCAAGGGATCAGAGTTAAGGGTTGAGGGATTAGGGTTTGACGTTGAGGGTTAAGGGTTGAGGTTCAAGGGTCAAGGGTTTAGGGATAGGGTTGAGGGTCGAGGGATTAGGGTTAAAGTAGAGTGTGGAGGGTGTAAGGATTAGGGATAGGGTTGGAGGGTTTAGGGATAAGGGATTAGGGTTTAAGGTATAGTATCGAGTCTGTTGAGGGTTTAGGAATAGGGATAGCATTTAGGGTTTAGGGATGAGGGATTAGAGTTGAGGGATGACGGATTAGGGTTTAGAGATAAGGTTTAGGGTTGAGTGTTGAGGGATTAGGGTTTAAGGTATAGTGTTGAGGGTTTAGGGATAGGGTTTAGGGTTAAGGGATTAGAGTGAAGGGTTGAGCGATTAGGATTTGACGTTGAGGGTTGAGGGTTTAGGGTTTAGGGATAGGGTTGAGGGTTGAGGGTCAAGGGTTTAGGGATAGGGTTGAGGGTCAAGGGATTAGGGTTAAAGTAGAGTGTGGAGGGTGTAAGGATTAGGGATAGGGTTGGAGGGTTTAGGGATAAGGGATTAGGGTTTAAGGTATAGTATCAAGTCTGTTGAGGGTTTAGGGATAGGGATAGCATTTAGGGTTTAGGGATGAGGGATTAGAGTTGAGGGATGACAGATTAGGGTTGAGGGTTACGGGATTAGGGTTTAGGGATTGGCAATCGGTTGACAGAACCCCTACTATTTATGCTTGGATAAGGATTTGTCACAAACTAGAACTTTTGCTTCCAAAGAAGATCTCTCTTTCTTCCTCGATGGGCATTTTCTATCAAGAACTTGATTATGAGGGCTTGCCCCTTCATTGTTATGCCTATCATATGGCGGAGCATCTGGCAAGCTCTTGTAGAAAACATGAAAAGTTCTCCCTCAAAAACCTTGTGGTCATTCAAGTTTGAAGGGGAAGGTTTGGAAAGAGAAATGGATCACCAAAGAGATGAAGAATTCCTTATTTCCTAGACACAATCAGTGGTTTTTCTCTGATGTATTTAAGAGGAATTATAAGGCTTGGAAGTGTTATTGATGAAGCACAGGATGTGGTCATCCTTGCTTGTGTTAAGGAAGATAATGTAAAGGATGTGATCAATCTATAACAGGACAAAATGCGAGCGCGTTATAACGCGCTCGCATTTTGTCTTGCTATTGAAATGGTAAAAAGTGTTGACCCCCGTGATCCAGGCCCACATGCTTTGTTTTCTTACTGATTCTGCGCGTACTCTGATAAAAAATGAAGTGCTTTCATTCTGTTGGGAAGTTCACATGCACATTTGACACATTGTACGACCTTTGCATGATCTTTCCACCACCTTTTCTGCTTTACCAACTTGAGAAGGAGGAAATAACATAGTTTTCACACCAAGTTTGATATATATCTATTCAAGTTTCAATTTTTGTAGTGTTGCAATGTTAATTGTGATTCAATTTTAAGAATTTAACATTATAGATTGGTTAATAGTATTGTTGTTAGTAATTATATTTGAGTGTTATTCAATTTAACATTGAAAAGGAAGAAAGTGGTGAAAAACTCAAATTGTTGAGGAGTTTGATGCAAGAAGAAAAAAACACTACATAATTGGGTACTCTCTCCATTTGAATCTTCATTTTTTAGGTATGTCAGGTCTTTACATGCATGTTCTTTACATTTTCCTTATTTCAGATTGAATTACTTTATCATGCTTTATCATACATGTTTAAAATAGACACATTCCCAATCAAGAAAGTAGCCTACAATCTCACATGATGCCATGTATATTTTCTACACTTGGGCTCTTTAATAATTATGTGTAATAAATAGACCTTAACATACCATGATTTCAAACTATACAAGAATAAATCCTTACAACATAATAAAAATGCAATCCCACTATTATCTTGTATTAATTTCTTAGGAAGTAATATTGGTCTCTTTATCATGCTACAGACAAATTCTCCATCATGCTAAGGAAACGATCAAGAATTAAACCAACACAGGAAGAGATAGAAGCTAAGAATGCAAAGAAAGTAGTGGCTATGAGGGAACTTCGTGAGAAGAGGAAATTGGACACGATAAATGAAGACATACCAATTGAAGAGGAACCACAACCATAACAAAGAGATATGGTATTGACGGCACAAAGAGAACGAATGCAAAAACTTCGTGGTATGAGAGATTTGAATACCATAGTTGGAGACACGTCCTCTACCGCAAGTCAACATGTAGGGACACCATCTACCACATCTCAAGTTGAGAGTACATCATCACTCACATGTGATGAAGGAGGTACACCATCGTTCCCACCTCAACCTCAAGGTATGTTATCTATTCCATCTTCGATCGAAGGTATGCCATCTAACCCATCTCATTTAAATATTGATGAAATTCCTAATGTTGAGATGAATTTACCTAACTTAACACCACCTAGAATTTTGCATAGAAAGCCAAAGTATTTGATTGATATTGATGAGAATATTTTATAGCCAATGGAAGGTAAAATTCCAAAATGCACTTGTAGAAGATATGCTAATAAGATTTGGAGATTGTTCTTTGAAAAGTTAAATGAGACTACAAGATGTCAACTATTTGTTGAAATGATGCGAAGTATAAAGTATAGGTCTATCATGAAGATTCTTGGGTTGAGAACATCAGAGGCTTCAAGTGAAAAATCTATTGTCAAGAATCTAATGAGTGTGGATGAGAGTGTGGGTAACACCTCACGCACAAAAAATAGTAATTCAATACGGCGTGTGATTACATCGACTATAGTAAGTAGTCAAACGAGGAAAGCTCGTCTCATTAGAAAGATGAGTCAAGAATTGAGAATTAATAGGAAAACTTTATCAAGAGCCATTGGCAGATGAATTATGGGCGTTCTCAGGGAGATTACCACAGAAAGATAAACCAATTGTTGAATCATTGAGATCATTAATTGAAGACTTTTGGAAGAATTACACAAGGGTATCTCTGAATCAAAGGGATGTGGTAAGAAAGAGAATCTATAGTCAGAACCACGAGCCACATCCAAAGCATTTTTTGGATGAGACTCAAACACAGTTTTATGGTAAATTTCTAGAGAAGTATCCTCAAATTAAAATTTGTCAAAGATATTTTGAAATGGTAAAACCTTTCTATGTTAATATAAATCACACACGCACTACTTATTGTTGTAGATTACATATTAAATTTTCTAACCATTTTGATGCTTATAGGTCTATATGTTTAGATATGCATACTAACAATGATTTGCAAGGTTGTGCCATATGTGGCCCACCAACATCTTCAAGAGACTTCATATCAAAAATTTTATGTAAAAGAGAGGAAGGTCAAATATTCTACAAGAAATTATGCTTCGATGGCACATGTCATCGTTGCGGTGGCTTGCAACATTTGCCAATATGTGAACATATGGAAAGAACACATGCAGTTGGAAATGAAGTAGTAGAATTCCGCAAGTATAAAACAGTGGCATACAATACAAAAGATGGTAAAGAAGCAAAGAGGTGTGAATTGGCTATTGAAAATATTCCAGTGTATCAGTTTATGCCTATATTTTGTGACATCATAGTGTATGAGTATGCAAGACATGCCCATAGAGCTCGATGGTTAGACTTGCAATTCAAGTTATGCAAGGACACATTTCCAGTTGGTAGCATTGTTTCAGACTTCAACTTTGTAGAGAACTATAGTCTATAGCCATAGCGTGAGGTGCAATCACAATATTACAACTCCACATAGGTTTCTATAGTTGTGCACATCACATTCATTCATGCAAATGATAGTACAGAGGATGACAGAAAGATCATAAGGGAGTATTATTTCTATATTAGTGATGATCGCACGCATTCTACGGAGTTCGTGCAAGGTTTCTTTTAGGTGTTCTACAATGATTTGGCTAGAAGGGGCATATCGTTCAGTCAGCATATCATATGGTCAGATAATTGTGCATCACAATTCAAGAACTCGTAGAATTTCTATTGGCTGAGCAGGATGCATAATTTTATAGGTATTCAACATATGTGGAACATTTGTGAGGCCAGGCATGAAAAGGGGGAGCATGATGGTGTAGGAGCATGTATCAAAAGAGCCATAGCATGAGAAGAGTTAAAGTATAAAGACAATGCAAAGTTGACAGATGCAAAATCAATCATCGAGTGGTGTAATGCTTCTATGGGTCTAGGTAATGAAGGTAAGTCTTCAGTTCGTAAATTGTTTTGGCTGATAGATGATACTAACATTGCACCATATGAGGACTATTCTACACTGATAGAATCAAGTGAGATGTACTCTTTCAGAAGCTCAATTGTAGGTTCATGGAGTATCCATACATGAAAGATGTCATGCTTTTGTTCTTCCTGTACAATTCAAGCCTGGGATGAGTGCAATTCAAAGAAGTTGGTTGACGAATGACAATTAAGTTATCTTAGCCCACTTGACACATATCGACCACCAATGGCACTGGAACTAACACAGATGAAATTATCAGTTGAATTTGACCACATATCAGATCTAGTTCAACCAGGTAATATATCTATTTGCATAGTTTTTGAAATTCCTAATGTCATCTTACTTTGTAGTGTTTTTGTAATGTTGACTAATTCATCTAATTTGCTCCACATATCAATGTAGGGCATGTATATGCAATTATTGTAGATGAAGATAATGAAGAGGGAACATATTATTACTTGTGTCGTTGTGTTGAGGCCAAAAAGAAATTGGAGGCCCTAGTTACAGATGGAGAAAACATCGAATACCCTACAGGCTCAGTGGTTATTACTGGAACATGGCTTAGAAGGTACCCACATAAGAGTATTAATGTTTGGCTATTTCAAGACTTTGACACGCATTGGAAGATTCTTGATTACTCGAACCTTGTCGTTGCATCCAATGTTCATTTGATACAATATCAGGGTAGACTTTTAAACAAGACCTTGTGGAAGGTGTGTGAGTCTGACCATGAAGCAATACTTGACACAATAAAGAGTAGAGCAGACCCAAATGGTTCATTGGGTTAATTTGTAAGTATTCACATTGATTTTGTAATGTTACATTGAGTTGTAAGTATGCACATTAATTTGTAAGGTTTGTCTTTTTTTATTTGCTGCTGCATTTTTACACATATACACATTTTTACATCATCATGTTATGCTTCATGGGGTTAGAACTAAGTGATGGATGAAGTTGATCCTGAGAATAATGTATAAAATCTAGGTAATGTATAAAATATAGGTGTCTCTAGGTGTCTTGGTTTCTAACTAGATAATATGTGTCTCTAATTGTGTCTTAGGTATATACAATATGTCAACTAGGTAGATAGAGACTAGATAAAAGGTATTTAATCTAATCTAGGTGTCTTTGGTAGATACTATATATCAACGACCTGTCTAGAGACTAGAATAAGATATAATCTAGAATGATCTAGGTGTCTTCTAGGTAGGTGTCTTCTATAATTTAATCTAGGTGTCTTAGGTAGGTACTATATGTCAACTAGGTCACCATAATAGGCGTCCTAGGTAGAACTATAATCTAGGTGTCTATTTGACTTAGTTCTAGACTATGATAAGGTATAAAGACTAGGTGTCTTAGGTCTACTATGTCTATAAAATCTAGATACATACTAGACAATAGGTGTCTTAGGTGTCCTACATCTACTAGAATACATGTGTCTTAGGTCTTAGGTGAGGCCACATAAGCTTCCACCTTCACGTGGTTGGCCTTGTCAGTATAGAATATTTATATTTCTTGAAGCTAAGGGAAACTCTTTTTCTTAATAGGAAAATTTTATCGACTTCAGTTGCATTAATGGTGCAGGGGCACCCAAGGTGTCATGCCTCCAAGAGGGGTCAAAAAGTGAAATTTTGTTTTGATTGAGTCAATTGTATGTAATAAGGTCTTCTAAAACCATTTGATATGTTTTTGAGTCAGTTTGAGTCATTTGGGGTCAGTTTGAGTCTTTGAGTCTTGTTGCAAAAAAGTGTCAATGTTGTCAAGTTGCACAAAGCAACTTTTGCATTTTTGGTATCCTGCTCTTGATGCGACCAAACTAACAGTTCCAACACATCCGGATGGGTGCGTTTAGGCTAGGCATGGTCCTATTTTTCACCCAGACATGCCAAAACAGTCTGAGCTACATTATACTGATGATATCCCTGAAGAGTCCAAAGTGCAAAAAGATAATAATTTTTGACGAGCTGTTACTCAGAAACCATGTCACTTAGAAACATTCTGTCTGAGGTAATGTGATCATGTAGGGTTCCTCTACAATAACCTCTCTCAGTTTTTTATATCTCTAAGGTGTTTTCTTGTGGTAAAAGGTTTTTTGCTGCCCCAAAAATCATCAGAAGGAGGCAGTGTAAAGTTGCAAAGGGGTGTAAATTTTATCCTTCTCTTGATGCGACCAAACTAACTATTCCAATGCATCTGGATGGGTACATTTACGTTAGGCATAGTCATGTTTTTCACCCAAACATGTCGAAACAGTCCGAGCTACATTGTACCGATGATATCCCTGAAGAGTCCAAAGTGCAAAAAAGAAGCAATCTTTGACGAGATGTTACTCGAAAACCATGTCACTTAGAAACATTATGTCTAAGGTAACGCGATCATGTAGGATTCCTCTACAATAACCTCTCTCAGTTTTTTATATTTCTGAGGCATTTACCCGTGGTGGAAGGTTTTCTGCTGCCCCAAAAATCATCAAAAGGAGGTAGTGTAAAGTTGCAAAGGGGTGTAATTTTCATCCTGCTCCTAATGCAACCAAACTAACTATTCCAACCCATCTAGATGGGTACATTTACACTAGGCATGGTCCTATTTTTTACCCAAACATGCCGAAATAGTCTGAGCTTCATTGTACCGACGATATCCCTAAAGAGTCCAAAGTGCAAAAAGGCAAAAATCTTTGACAAGATGTTACTCAAAAAAGTCACTTAGAAACATTTTGTCTAAGGAAACACGATCACATAGAGTCCCTCTACAATAACTTCTCTCATTTTTTTATATCTCTGAGGCATTTACCCGTGGTGAAAGGTTTTCTGCTGCCCCAAAAATCGTCAGAAGGAGGTAGTGTAAAGTTGCAAAGGGGTGTAAATTTCTTCCTACTCCTAATGTGACCAAACTGACTATTCCAACATGTCTAGATGGGTACATTTACACTAGGCATGGTCCTATTTTTCACACAAACATGCCGAAACAATCTGAGCTACATTATACCTGTAATATCCTTGAAGAGTCCAAAGTGCAAAAAGGCAGCAATGTTTGACAAGATGGTGCTGAAAAATCATGTCACTTAGAAACATTATGTCTAAGGCAACATGATCACATAGAGTCTCTCTACAATAACCTCTCTCAATTTTTTATATCTCTAAGGCATTTGCCCGTGGTGAAAGGTTTTCTGCTGCCCCAAAAATCATCAGAAGGAGGCAGTGTAAAGTTGCAAAGGGGTGTAACTTTCGTCCTGCTCTTGATGTGACCAAAATAATAGTTCCAACACATCTAGATGGGTATGTTTAGGCTAGACATGGTCCTTTTTTGCACCCAAACATGCCAAAACAGTCTGAGCTACATTGTGCCGGCGATATCCTTGAAGAGTCCAAAGGACAAAAAGGCAGCAATCTTTGACAAGCTATTACTTGGATACTGTGTCACTTAGATACATTTTGTATTATGCAATGTGATCATGTAGGGTCCCTCTACAATAACCTCTCTCATTTTTTAATATCTCTAAGGACTTTACTCGTGGTGAAAGGTTTTCTACTGCCCCAAAAATGTCAGAAGTAGGCAGTGTAAAGTTGCAAAGGGGTGTAACTTTTGTTCTTCACCTCGTGTGGCCAAACTGATAGTTCCAACGCATCTGGATGGGTACATTTAGGCTAGGCATGGTCCTATTTTGTACCCAAACATGCCAAAACAGTCCGAGCTATATTTTACCGACGATATCCCTGAAGAGTCCAAAGTGCAAAAAGACAACAATCTTTGACGAGCTGTTACTTGGAAACTATGTCACTTAGATACATTCCATCTAAGGAAATGTGATCACGTAGGGTCCCTCTACAATAACCTCTCTCAGTTTATTATATCTCTGATGTGTTTGCCGGTGGTGAAAGGTTTTCTACTGCCCCAAAAATTGTCAAAAGGAGGCAGTGTAAAGTTGCAAAGGGGTGTAACTTTTGTTCGTCTCCTCGTGTGACCAAACTGACAATTCCAATGCATTTGGATGGGTACGTTTAGGCTAGACATGGTCCTGTTTCACACCCAAACATGCCAAAATAGTCTGAGCTGCAAACACTAACTAGTCTTCAATCTTTAAACACTACAAATACCATGATATCCTACATAAAGCTGTCTTTTAGCCTTTTATAAAGGCATGTCCATCAAATTTAACCAAATAGAGATGATTTTTTGTATTCCAAATTCCTTTTAAATACTGACCTTCCAATCCTTTTTCCTACCCTCATATCAATTAAATATGACCTTCGATTATGATATGGTGCTCGAGCTTATGAGAGTTTACCAGAGATGCCAGTTGAGTTAGGTTGAAGGGCTGGTGAACTAATGACTTAAAGACCCTTTAGTAGGTTGATTTAAGTGATAGTAACTTGTGATTATAAGTCAATATTAAATTCAAACAAAAGTGTACTTTACACATGACAGGCAATTGAGGGTTTTAAAGTCTTAAGAAAAGTAGATTCTTTTTAGGGTTTAATGCCCAATATGCAAACCCTAACTATCAATAAGAAAGACTTAAACATTCTAACTTTCATCAAGAGATATCTAGGACATTTCAAAGACCTCAAGGATATCAGAAGAAAGACATTAGAGTATGACACTTATCATAGGCTTAGGGTTCTAAGAAATGAACAACTTGACGTTTGAATCAAACTCATGACTCCCCTTGATCAATATAACTCTCCTTGATGATGACATTGAATTATGATTATGAAAGCTTGTGTCTTCTCTAATTTGTTATCGCAAGAACAAAACCACATCCACCATGAATATGAACCTTGCATCATATCAACCTTCCAAGATAGACCTTATCATGAAAACCATATTCACAACAAAACCTTGTATGAACAAAACCACATCCACCATGAACATGAACCTTGCATCATATGAACCATGTTTGTCTTGTGCAACATCAACATGAATTGAGATACCTTATCATGAAAACCATATTCACAACATCATGCACCTCATGACCATCACCTACCTTGAATCACTATATCACCTTATCAACATCATGGCATCAACCTTGACATCAATCACAAACAACCTTGACCCTTTCACTTCAATGACAAACTTGAACCTTGAATGTTGATGACTTATGGAATCCTATAGCCCCAATGTTATGTTGCATACTAAAATTAGGTAAGACTCAATATACTCTCATAACCTCACCTTATATGCAAGAGGAATTACATTTAATAACCACAATGGTCATTAGGTGCTCATAAGCATATGATTTTGACTATCTTATTCAAAACAACAAACATACTCTTTGCATCCCAATTTGGTATAATAACAAGAAATTAAGAAATATTTTCAATTAAGCAACTCATAAATAATATGGATCAGCATACTCATTTGAATATTTTCAATTGAGCAACTCATAAATAATATGAATATTTTCTATTCAACATGATGATTCATTTTTATTTTAAATACAACTTTTATCTTTTAGTTCCAGAATGAGGTTTAGGTGATACTTGAATAACAATAGCTGGCTAATTGGATCAACAAACATCCTATGTAATTGGTGCAGGAGCACCAAGACATCTAGGTTTTACTTGATCTTCAAGTAGTTTGTTTTGTTCAATAAGGTCCTTGAGACCATATCCATGTTGTAATAAGGCTTGGATGCCATAAGTGTAAATGGACTATGTCCAAATGTCTAAAAAAAACTATTGTCATGTGGTAAGTCCTAAGAAGGACAGTCATATTGTATAAGGTAGTCATGTGTTTCCTTAAGTTTGAAGCCTTCCTAAGGTATGTAGGAGGCAATCTTATTGGTTGTTAGCATGTCAAAGGTTAGAATGTATGTTAGAACCTAGTCCAAGGTTAACTAAATGTTAGAGAGCATCATTTTAAACATAAAACAATCGTTGTAGCCCTAAAGAGGACAGTTACTAAACAGTAATTAGTGCTGCAGTTAGAAATAAGAAAGAAGTTCGATGGTTGGGGCAGTTTCATCAACCCCAACCACTCCCATACTTCTTGATTCAAATGTAGGAGGCTTATTTGAAGCCAAAAAAGGATTCATTGTTATCAGACATTCGGTGGAAGTGGAATAAGAACGAAGGAATAACTATTTTCCTATTTTTTCTGTGATTTTTCTATGTTTTTTGTTGTTTCCAGTCTATACGCGTGCCTGTATGGAACTGTCATAGTCCATGAATGCATTGGAAGGTTAGAGGTTTGAGATAGCTTGGATTTTAATCTTGTTTGGGCTATTGACACTCATCTTTACTACTGCATTTCCCTTTTTCCTGCAAGTGGGTTTGAAAACCTAACTTAGGGTTCTTTCTGAGTAGCCTGATGGATTTATCCTCATTCCACTGATCTTCTCTATTTTTGATCAGTGGAATGGGTTGTAAGATAGCTAATGTAAGGGCTTGTAAAGGTTTTGGAGGTAGGAGGATGGTTTGGACTGAGTTGGTCATGTAGATGACCCTGCAGAACCATGTGTTGTGACTTGGAGATGGACAGCAGCAACTAGATGATAACCGGTGATTGTGGAAGTGGAGATGTGGTGAAATATTAATCATTGCTACTAATGCAAGGTGTTCTAGGTCCTGCAAGGATCCTGTAATAGAGGATAGAATGAATTCCTCCATGAAACCTATCCTCCCTGCCTAGTTGACTCTGTCAGTCCTCCTGGAGACAGTCACTACAAAGAAGGTAATAGGTATGTTGATATGTTATTAAATTGTGAAGGCATTAGGTGTGTTTGACATGTTGTTGATTAGGCATGTTGTATGAGATTGAGGTTGTAGAGATCATCCCAAGGAGGGTACAATGACTGTCTCTTTAAGAGAGCAGAAGTGTTGTGACAGTCTGAGACTGCTGTCCTGCAGACCCTACATAGTGGGTTGGATGAAATCTTAGATGGAGTTAGGAGTCTAGTGAGATGTGTCTTGAAGTACCCTCACTCTTGTGTCATGAACAATTATAAGTTGTTGTGTTAAAGCCCTTCATCATGAGAAGTTTTGAAAACAGTGAACCTTGAGAGAACAGTTGCATTGAAGTTTTGAAGTGTGCTCCTGCAGTCCTAGATGCTCTGCATCAGTAATACAATTGGACTTTAAATATTTGAAGTAACCATCTACAAATATCCATTCAAATGTGGATTTATAATGCAAGTATGGACTCCATCAATAAAAAAGATTTGTATTAACCAAATATCCATATAGGCATACATCAATATCTGTCGATATAAGTATAACATATATACAAAATAGCCTTATAGGCTTACAAGAATGCCATATAGGCATACAATGCCAACTATATGCAATACAAAATATATGTCCACAAATGCCATATAGGCATACAACAAAGGAACACAATAAAAAGGCATTCCCCTCGAGCTGGTGAAGAGAATAGATCATGGGCAGCCTTTGATCTTCTAGGGGATGGAGACGCATATGTGGGTGGTCTACTACGAACCCGAGGACTGCTCCTCCTATTTAGTTGTTCGTGCATCCGTAGCTATTACAATAAAAAAGTATAGACATTAATATATAGAAATTACATGTTTTAAAAAATGAAACATTTAACAAAATAATCACTTACCGCTACCATATAATCTGTCTCCTCATTTGCCTTAGTAGCAAGATTAGGCTATGGTGATGTCATGTGCTATAGAAACCATCCAGATAGAAATTAAACTTCAAATCAATAATCTTTTAATTTAAAAAAAAAACTATAACAATGAATGTAAATTGAAATTTACTAATCTGCCTCATACCCCCGTCAATGGCATGGAGCTATGAATCACAAAGGACACACCATGCTCCATTGCCCTATGAACATCGGGAGGTGTCTCTGCAGCCTACATCATCTGGAAGTAAAACAACATTATTCAATTATGAAAACTATAATAGTGATGTAAATCATGGCTCCTAACATACACTCATGTTCACCTAAACATGGAAGTACACACAATAAAGCACACAAGTAACATACAAAAATCTAGTAAGTAGAATTCATTCATTAAACTATTTATTTTATTACCTCTGTGAAGCTTTGAAGTCCACCACCGCTGGCAGGTGTTGCCGTGAAATCTCCAATATTAACCTATTCAACATCCAAAATCAAATATTAGAATACCATTCATATAACGATGCTATTCACATGTAATATTTATAATTGTTTACTAGTTACATACCCCGACAGTAGATGATGTAACAATGTAATATGCAAGTGGAGAACCACTAAAAATTGCATCAACGCTATGACCCTGAAATTTCATTAAAATCATCAAACTAAATTAGTTAATCTTGCATTTCAAAAATGAAATTTAATAAATTAAATTCAATAAACTTGCTAAGATTTACCTGAGTATCAAGCTCGAAAGTCTCACTCAGGAGGGCATCTGTCATCACCATCTGCTCATCTGCAGATGTAGCCTACGCACCTACATCATGACTATCTGTGGGGTCATAACCACATGCTGACCCGCAAGTTCGACAAGTATGGGGTGGAACCATACTCGAACTCTCTCTCGGCCCACACTGTGCTATAGGACTAGCATGATGTAAGATGCTCTATATCAAGGCACTAATGGAATGAAGTGCATTGACCTCAACACTCTCCTTCACAACTAAAGGGATAGAAATGTGCTCATGGGCCGGTCTGGCGAGTGCTCGTCTCACTGGCCGCTGTGGGTCCATGCGTGCCCCTAGTCTATCTTGTGCTGACGTCCTGCCTCTACCCTAGAACTCCCACATATCAAAATAATTTGGCACTTTATTTGTGACAAACTTGCAGGCAGTAGAGTTTCCTAAAAAAATATTACGGGACCTCATTAATGTTGCATGGAGGATGGTCAAAAACTGTCCACCACCTCTGTGCAAAATTGTCCCTTATCACTTGGTTGTTACACCAATGGATAGGGAACCTCTTACATGTAAGGGGTATAGATTCATTTTTTCGTGGGTCTGTGAAAATAGAACACAAGTCGAGTTTTGTAATTTGTTCCTTTTTCACTTGTTCATATGATAACTTGTCAGCATAATACTCTCTAAATTCTCTCCTCTTTTATGTCCAACTAGTGATTTGCTTGCTTATTGAATCTACATTTGATAACATAGATTCAAGGGATTGAGCAAGCGTGGATCTATGCAAGGTTGAAGTTGTAGGTTCTTTCAACCTTGCAATTATGTCCTTAATTTGTTTCTTATTATTTTCAATTTGCCCCATTAGATTTTCTTGTGTTCCAGGGGCATATTCAGGAATAAATGGAGGTGTTTGTGGTTAGGGTTCTTCTTTAGCAGGTATTTGTTGTTCATTTGCTGGAGGATTTTATAGATTTTTAGGAGGAGGAGGCAGTGCATTATCAACTACTGTAAATTTAATAAATTTACATCAAAAACTATTTTAACCTACCTATTTAGCAACAAATTCACACAAGAAAGCAAATAAAACTTACTTCTTCGATTTCCCCAACATCGGGGCGGCATTTTGATGATGAATCAGCGAGAAATAGATGACGATTGGACCTCAAATAATGCGAGCGTGCTCCTTTCTTTCTTCAAGCCACAAGTTTCTTGCAATTTGTTATGAAATAATGAAATAGAACCCTACTTTTTTTATATATAACAGCACATAATGCGAGCACGTTATGGCTTGGTTTAGGCTTGGCAACACCAAGCCATAACATGCTTGCATTATTACTTTTTTTAAAAAAAAAGTTGGCCACCTTTTGGCCCCCAACTTTTTGCACCCACCCAGAGATTGGATCCTACATTTGTTGTATTTATTAGAGATACATAGGGAGTGTTCATGGTGGAATACAATTTTCAAAGAGTTTTGACATTAGCTCAATTAAGATATGATCGCAATAAAGAATGTAAAATTAGATTTGTTGTAGGTCATCTCAAAATTAAATGTTTTATCAATTGAATGAGTATGGAATGCAACCAATGCAAACAACCAATTACCCCTATCAAAATTTGATGCTACAACAATTACATTCCTTATGATCGCACATAAGGAATGTAAAATTAGATTTATTGTTGGTCACCACAAAATTAAATGTTTTATCAATTGAATGAGTATGGAATGCAAGAAACCTCGTAAGTTCTTAACCTTATTAGGAATTTTCCACTCTACAATCATCCAAATCTTGTGAGGGTCCACCTTGACTCCCTCATGTGACACAATGTGACTTAGGTGCTCCACTTCGTTGACACGAAAGATACACTTGGATGGTTTAGCATACAACTGATTCTGCTCCAAAATGTCTAACACTTGATTTACATGTTACAAGTGTTCCTCCCATGTTTTGATATATATTAAGATGTCATAAAAAAATACCAAAACAAATTTCCTCAAAAATGACCTGAAGATAGAGTTCATCAAACATTGAAATGTTGAGGGTGCATTTGTGAGACCAAAAGGCATTATTCAAAATTCATAGTGGCCCTCATGGGCTCTAAAAGATGTCTTATGTACATCCTCATCTCTAATTCTGATTTGATGATATCCTAAATGAAGATCAAGTTTTGTAAAATAAAAAACACCATTAAGCTCATTGACCAAATCATCAATTACTGGAATATGAAACTTATCTTTTATGGTGAACTTATTGAGCTCCCTATAATCTAGACACATCCTCCAAGTTTCATTCTTCTTGTGCACCACTACCATAGGAGTTGAGGAAGCAATCTGACTATGCCTAATAATACCTGCCTCAAGCATCTCTTGAACTATCTTCTCAATCTCACTTTTTTGTACATATGGATATCTGTAGGGCCTGATGTTGGGTGGTTGGTTCCCTGGTACTAGTTGAATGACATGATCATGATCTCTTTTAGGAGGCAATCCTTTTGGCATCTCCCCAAAAACTACTGAGTGCTTATCTACAATTGCTTATAGATCCAGTGGTGTAGCCTTTGAGTGATATGATTCTAATGAAAACAACTGGGCCACAAACCCATCTGCCCCCTTCTTAAGAATATTTTGCATTTGGTAAGAACTTACCATATGTGGAGACTTTGCATGCAACCCTCTTAGTTCTATAATCCTTCCCTCTGATTTAAAGTGCATGAACAATTCCTAGAAGTTTAAATCATTTGTCCCCAAGGTAGTAAGCCACTGAACTTCCAAAACAATATTAGTTGCACCCATGGAGATATCATACATTGGGAAATCAAGCTGATAATTTCCCATGGATAATTTAATGCCATGGCATTTCCCTCAACAACTAACAATACCACCATCTACAATCAGGACCTGAAATTCTGGAGTTGGATATTTAAAACAATTTAGATGAGTAGACAACTTTTTGTTGATGAAGTTATGAGTGCTACCAGAGTCTATCAACATTGTTACTCTTTCTTTCTTTAATAAACCCACTACCTTGAGAGTTTGAGGGTGCTAAAACCTGAAAGTGTGTGACAAGAAATGATTGGTTGAGGATCTTCTGATTCTTCACCTGATGTATTACCTGAGAAATCTAATATTTCTTCTTCATCATCTTCTTCCTCACTTGGCCCTTCAATGTAGAACAATTTCTTTTCTTCACATTTGTGTCCCTTACTGTATTTGCTATCACAGTTAAAACATAACCCTTTTGCCTTCTTTTCTTCCATTTTTTGAGGAGTTAGTCTAGTGGGTTGAGGAACTAGTTGTGCTAACCATCTCTTCTCTCTTATGCCATTAAACCCATTCCTTCTAGGAATTAAAAACTTTTCTTCTGCCATACATGCTAAAAAAAAAGAATTGGATATAGAATTAGTGCTAAACATGTGTACCTCATGTTGGATATGATCCTTGAGGCCGCCCAAGAATAAGTCATTCAAGTTCTCTTCTAAAATTGAATCAACGCTCATAGATACTTTTTGGAATTGCAGAATATACTCATCAATTGACTGATCCTTTTTGTTGTAATTTAGCTAGTTGGCTAAAGTAGTGTTAGCTACACTATTACCATATTGTTCTTGTAACTCCTTTGTAAAAATTGTCCATGTGACATTAAGACCCTTTTTCTTCTGTTGTGCACATAGCCAATGATACCGAATAAATTGTTCTGGTTCGAGATATAAGGAAGCCATTGTCACCTTTTGCACACTTGAAATTTTATGAACCTCAATGAAATGCTCCATTTGATTAATCCAAGTCAATGGTCCTTGCCATCAAACTTGCACACATGTCCACCTTTGGTAACCAATTCTTAGATCCCAATTGAATGTGAGCATTTGGATCTATATTCTAGATGACCTAGATGATCCACCTTGGTTTCTTGAAACATCTAGTTTTGATCCTAAATGATTATGAATATAATTGTTAAGACTAGCTAATGTGTTATGGATGCCAGATATATCAGAATCCAATCTTCCTGATAAGGCATCCAATCTTCTTGACAAGAAATTTATATCCACCATCACCTTATTAATATCTTCTTCCATGTATATTTTCTCTAGTGATGAATCAACTTTGCCAGGAGTCTTACCTAGAGTTTTTGAATTATATCCCTTACCCCTAGTTTGTGGTTCGGCCATATACTACAAAATCTATATATTTTTTCTTTTTTCTATTTTATTTTTTGTGGGTTACTCCCAAATGAAAAATGTAAAGAAATCTAAAAAATTCCAAAAATTCCAAAATTTTTTTTCTTTTTTCTTTTTTCTTTTTTCTATTTTATTTTATTTTCTACAATATTTCCAAAAATGTAAAGAAATCTAAAAAATTCCACAATTTTCATCCTAAGTAGTGAATTTATGAAAAAACCCTAAAATTACAATAACTTAATGAAAACAACTCCAAATTATTCTAAATAATTATTGTAGGTGTATCAAAGTGATCTTGTTCAACGCTCTAGAAATTAAGAAAAAAATCGTTGAATTGCAGCCCTATGAGTAAAAAAGGTGAAAACCTGAATTCTATAATAAATGCCTTTATTATGTTACAAACACACTCAATTATGGACTATAGCAGCTACAATATTCCCTTGTAAAACCCACCAAAAATATTGTGAAGATTCACCAAAATCAGAGAGATATGCACTTCCCAAAATGACCTCCAAAATTAAAAAAATCACCTTGTTTTTGCCTTCACGGTGCCAAGATCATGCTCTGATACAACTTGTAATGAAACAAATTGTACAAAAGAAGTATATAATACGAAAGATGCTATAAATACTTGATAATAATATGCCACTTCGAGGGGGCAGCCTCCACAATTCTCTAAATGAAGAATACAATTTGCAATTTGATGAGTACAAACTTACCATTAGCTCCTATATATACCTAATCATATGCTTGGCTACCACCCAGGCCAACTTACATACTTAAATATAACCCCTAGGCTGACCTAATAACCTATAATTGACTATATAATAATGATTATATATCATAATTAGGAGTTAAGGTAGCCACAAGCCGACTACTGATACCATAAACACAAATAGGATTAAGGGTGTAGCATTTTGCTACAAGTGCACCTGCATAAATGATCATGCTTATAGTAAGTACTAAACATATATGTAGTTGTGAGTTGTTCTTCTAGATACCTTTCTATTGTTGTCACATTACCACAACATGTAGACAAACCATATATACTACACCACAAATACTATCACAACATCACCACATTTTAGCCAACATAAAATGCTATATCGTAATACTAGAAACTCATTGTATTCCAATGCATTCCACCACATTCCATCACAATAAAGATTGCAGATAAACTCTTCCTACAAGGACTCTTTGTAGGTGAATATCACCCAAGTCCCAACACTACCCATTATTTTCAAATTGCCCCTTTTAGAAGGAAATTGGCCCTTTTTCTAGCCCAAAATGTCTTGGCTATCCTACGATCAACTTGGATATCCAATCCCCCTTTCCCTAGGGAAATAACCCCTTTTTGATATGGGAGATTCAAACTAGTAGAACATCCTGTTTTGGACGATGTAACTCTTGGGGATTCAAAAATTGACACCAAGTTAGCCAAAAGGACCCATAGTAAGTCTCCTATCCAAAGCCAACCCACAACAAAAGGTTAAAATCTCACATAACAAAGAAGAAGGGAACAAGACCAGAGACAAGTCAAGGGTTAAGCCATTGCAATCCTAAGCAACCTATACTAGACAAGGCATAACTTTTTTGATATAAGATTTGTTAAAAAATGGTTGGAACATACATTTCCAATTATTTTAAGCTATAGAATGTCATTCATGAAACTCACAAGATACCAATATTCAATTTCACCAAAATGCTACTTCTCATATGCAAATATTCATTTACTCAAGATGCAACAATGCAACATACAAATACAAATAAGATTAACACTACCAATACAATAACCAAATTATGACAATGATCCATAAAGAATTCCAATTGCACTAACATCATACTAAAGCATATATACCACACACACACACATCATATACCGACATGATTACACATTAGGCCCAAAAGACATCAAATTAGGACTTACTCATAATGATAATTCCATAAAAAATGAATGTGTGATTTTAAATAAAATAGTAGTTGTTACAAAATTAGAAAGAGATATTCACATTGAAACATGGATGGAATACAATCTAATACAAAGATGAGATAATTATATAATTAAAACTCTTTCATGTCTTTACAAACATTCTCCAATAATCACAAACTACAACATATCAAAATGCAAAAATGAAGAAGAGATGAGATCCTCAAACAATATCCAAGAAACATCACCGAGATTCCATCGTGCATCCCAATGGTTATCAACACCACCCAACCATGTGGTTGGGACCTTGAGGCCCACACCACTATACTAAGAGACAAAATCCATGGTTATCAAACACAAACACACACAAAACACTCACAAATTGGTCGCAATCAAGAACATGTCATACAATGCTCCTCAACACACAATTGGATATGGGGAACACATTTAAACACAAGGAAGAATACAACTTACAGTCATAACAATACAAGAATACAAAATACATGATAAAAATAATCAATAGCACACACAAAAAAATGACATCAAGAATAAGAACAAGAATAATACTTCAATCATAAATGTTCAACAAGAACATAACAGAAGATACAAACAAGACAAATAACAACACTCACATAATTTAATATCACAATACAACCTCCACAATAAAGGATGTCCCAAACCACACCAAGATGTAAACTCCCAATTGTGTATTTTAGCTCTATACAAACTACCTCACATTAGAAAGAAGGCTAACTATAGCAACCATTGAGAATACTACGTCACTAGGAAGAATAGTGTACACACTAATAGATGAGGCCACATGACTTCAAATTAGAGACTCTCCTAGATCTAGTGATGGAATGCAATCAGTAGTGTAAAACACAACTTGTGGAACCTCTGCTAATTAGAGTACTAGAGTTTATGTGATGTGGTGCCTATGGAGACAAGATCAAGCTCCGAAGATAATTCCAACCTATCTTAAGGGGGTGGTAATGTTCAAATGTGTTAGACATGAAGTAGAGAAGATGATACTAGGATGCATCCATCCATGACAAGGACACCCAACTTCTCCTACTCCAACTAATCATATTACCTCAATGGAAACCAAGATAGTTAATATCAATATGACCATCAAGTGTAATGGAAGATAAAGATAGACTTCCCATTTGATGCCTACTCATTCAACACTAATCATCATAACACAATCTCACTAAAGAGATGATCTCCACACAAACTAAATTGGGGAGTCAAGATAAACTGAAAATAGAAATCAAACATTCCCATCCTGACATCAAGACTGTCATGCCCACACACACTAAGTGACTTTCAATACAAAACATTTTACTCACAATGAGTGACTACATTAGTAAGAACCCAAAAATAAAACCCTAAGGCACTCTAACATGTAACCATATAGGTTACTACTCACTAAGGATTCAACAAAAAACTATTTTATAACCACATAGGTTTTCAGCTCACTAAGTAGACAATACATCACCAACAATGTCAAAATCACATGCAACATTAGGATAATTTCATCCAATAAATCTAGTCAAAGAATGCATCAAACATCAAAATTTGTTGACTCTGACCACTTATAATATTCAAAACATAGTATATAACATATTCTAAAACCACAACTTAGCTATGGACTTTAAAAACATAGCTTGAATAAGGACATTAATTTCCAAAACACTCTTTCATAGTCTCCCATTAAATCTCTCATGTTTTCTCTTCATTCTATCTTATTGGTGTTAGTACAAAACACTAATAAACACATCCTTTATAATATCAACACAAATAGACAATCACTAATTTGATCATATCTCAAAATTTATAAACTAGGTATGGCAATTTTTTTGTAAGGATATAACCAACTTCATGGCACATAATGCATAAAAACTTTAGAGGAATCCAATTTATAAAACAAAAGTAATTGTAGTCAAAACAAAAAAAAACCATAATAGTTTTATTTTGTTTTCAATTTCCTCAATTTCATAATTATAGTCAATTTGACATCAAATCAAGAGTTTTCTAGTTGTGTAGGCCTTTTCCCATTAGCCAAATTAGCCAACTCATTTGTAAAATCTTGAGTATCCACATAAGCATCATGATCATAGTCCTCATTGTTCTCATTATGATAATTGGAATAGACTTAATTTGTATTGATTTGGGCCATGTTAGGGTTTAGGCATGCACTCCTAGGTGGCATACACAAAATATAAGAAAAGAAAGATTAAATGCCAAATTGAAAAATTAGAAATATTAATGGTATATTAGATCTAAAAATGAAACCCTAATGGGGTAACCAAGGGTGGGTAGGGTACTTAGATAATAAAGATATTACAATAAAGCACACAAACTCTAATAGAAAATGATATATTAGTGAACAACAACAATTTAAAAGGAAGGATGTCTAGATCTAAAAATTAGATGTAAACTTAGAGAAAAGTGCAGATTTGAAAAACCTATGAAAATGTAAGACCCTAACAAGAAGGTTGGATGTGTAGGATTGGATAAATTCAAAAAATAAAATGGAAACTAATGTTTCTTTGGTGAATTAACCTAGGCTAATTAAATAAATGCAATAAAATAAGCACAATTAGCATAGATTAACTAAGTATGATTGAGTTGAATTAAGAGTTGGTAAATTGATATTTATGCTTTGGAAATTGAACAAGATGGAGAGTATTACTAAGCTTATAACTAAATAATGATGTCAAGTTGATGAGATTCTAGAATCTATCTATTGTTAGACCTGTGCTCTGAATTTGACTTGGCAATCTATAGGGTTTTGTCCTACAACTTTGGCTAATATACAATCTTTTGCTCTACCTTTTTTTAAGACTTCTTGAGTTGGTGGTACTAATAAATAACTTTATTAGCCTGTCATGTATGACTAAGTTGCAAGGGATTTGCGCCTTGATTAACCTCTTGAAATGGAACAATATTGAGAACAATAGGAAAGCACCTAAGATACAAACACTTTAATCGTTTTAATCCACCAAATAGAAAATGTGTCACTATTGATTTCTCCTTGGAATGATTGAGCACTTGATTATACTTGATAATAAGAGACAATTAGAATGAATGCAATGTATGTCCTTAAATACTAGCACATAGCATCAAATTGTGCCATAAGTGTGTTTTGTCTTCTCAAGGTAGAAGGATAGAGGAGTCCAATCTACCAAAATGTGAAATTTGAATTTTAAATTGGAAAGGAACAAATTTGGAATTGTGCACTTGTCTTGATATAGAATAATGGTCAAATCTAGGTGGGAAATAGCTAAATGGACGTAGTTGCATAGATAAGTGTGATAATCAAGCAGTTAAGAATCAAGATGAATTTATAGGTGTGTGTGTGTGTGTGTGTGTGTGTGTGTGTGTGTGTGTGTGTGTGTGTGTAAATAAATAGGGTATGGATAAATGTATAGAGATATTTGTGTGTATAAATGGATAAAGAGGCTAGGAGAATGAGCCCAAATTCACACAATATCATGCCATTTGTCATTATGTACGTGTATTAAGATATTACCTCAAAATGGACACAAAACTAAATGGGAAATGACATGGGCATGCAAATTTCATCATTACAATATTGTATAGTTACATTATAGATAATTTATGCACACATATTGTTGGTTATTTTCCTAGACTGAATGCTTATTTCCAGTTATCCCCACAAGGTAGCCATCATTGATCAATAGGATTCCCAGGCCAGGGGCCAACAATATAGGAGATAGACTCTATAAATATCTCCTCTTCTTCTTTAGGCTCTGCAGAACCAAGGGGGGTATTCCCTACTCAACATATATGAAATAAAACTGTGCAAAGACTGGGATGTTGACACAAAGCAGATAAATCCTCTATTAAGCAGACCAAAACTGTGAGATAAGTGCAAAGGGGCTAGCTTTGGGCCTATGTTCAGTTGTAGATAGAGGATTTTAGATCCTAAAACTACTTCTAAAGTCCTAAAGGTTTGTATATGAAGTTTGAGTTTGTTTTATATTTGGATGCAAAACTAGGACCTTGGTTGTGACCTCAATACAGGACTGGATTGGTGCCTATTTCAGGGCTCAGAGTTAATAGACATACACATGTGAATGTACACATAAACTTATATTAATGACTAAGTTTCAGGGGGATTGTTTAATATCTGCCTTATAGATATTTCCCAGAATTGAGTAGTCAGTTACCTCTACTTAGAAGATCCTTACTGCAATATATTCTTCTTAATACTTAACCTAGAACATTTAATCTACTCCTTGAGCAGAAGTAAAAGACCAAGCATTCAATATAGCAAGTCCATATTCAAGAATCTTAGACACCCCTTAGCTGTTTAGATTCAAAAGAAGAATACATTCAATTTGGAGACAAGTAATAGAACACATGCAATGAAGCATTACTCATTTAAATCAACATGAAACTAGTAGATTTATGCATTAAACACACAACATGAGATTCATAAATTCACAAGAACATTCAAAATAGGGCCACCAATAGAGATGTATCTTATCACAACACCCAGAAATTGTCTAGTTTTCAACAACCAAAAAGAATGACACAGTTTGCCTTTTATAGCAAAGTTGTGTACCCAGCAAATTAATTACATGGCTAATAAAAAATATTCACTAGTATAATGCATGAGAAATGGCACTCAAAATAATAAATGCAACAGCAGGGGACACAACAGGAAGAAGTAAGAGAAGGGCGAGGAGTAGTTGATCTCGAGCCCTGTGCCGCTGCTAGAAGATTTTCGTCATGAACCTGGTACTTGGCCGTTCAACCATCGGTCCATGCCTGTTTGCAATTCTACTATAAATGGCTCAACCACCCTCAGCTACTGTCGAAATCTACAGCAGTGCGTCACTGAAGTTTTCCCACTCAAAACATGACTGCAGACACAAGGAAAAAACCATTGCTGAAGGTTTAAAACCTGACCGTTGATCAAAAACCCATCGCCGAGATCAATGGCCCCAAAATATGCATGAAGAGCTGCCAGCCAATGATATCATGCCACGTAGGCACCTTAATCTTCTATCGCTGACCCCTCGCTCTCTCCACTTTACCTTTTTGCCCTTGTATATGAGTGCTGAAATGCATATATTTAACACTTCCCAGGCACGTGGCAGCTTGTGACTCGTCCTCCGTCACTGTGCATTTGATCTCCATCGTCCATCAGAATGACCCAAGAAAGGCTGGTCGACACATATGGTCTTGGTGATAATCTCTTTGCATATCGGCTATTGCAAAAGCATACAATCATTTTATGCAACTCCCGAACCTCAAATTACTATTTGTTGTATTTGACTCTTCCTTCACGTCCGGGTTGTATATATTTGTTTTGTATATCAGGTTGTATGCTGCATATACAAACCCAATATATATGTTGCAGACCCCAAACTTATATGAAGCATCTTGGAATTCTACTCAGGTCCGGAATGCATCTTTCACTTGTATGTTTTGCATGTATGTCGGCATACATACAATTACCATTGTATATAACTGGTGGGTCTAACCTATTTTTCTCTCTCCCTTGCACATTTGATTGCACATCGCATATATAAATGCAATGTACAAGTCAGACTTTGCCATAATTAAAAAGCACATTTGAAACACTTTGGAATCCGGCTTGTATATCCGCAAATGCATATTTCTTTTGTATATAGACCATATACAAACTCACTTGTATATATCTGCAGGCCCCATCCACTTGTATCTCTACTGCACTGTAGAAAACGTATGCGTGCCAGCCTTTGTATATTTTTCAATGTACATTTCCTTTGTATGTTGAATATACAAGTGCAAACATACAGACCCCCATATACAAGCGGGAATCTTCCATGGAATATACCTGCAATGTATCTTTTCCTTGTATCTAACTGTTGTATGTCTAAACATACAAACCAAATATACATGCAACCCGGTATGCAAGCAGCGAATATTCTTAGAATCTTTAATGTATATTCCGCCCTTGTACATTTTCCCTTTGAGCCCGATATGTATTTGGAAATGCATACAACTGTAGAATATTCCTGAGGAATCTGTGATAGATTCTGCCTTTGCATATGCAACCCGATATGCATTCAAAATGCATATAACTCAGTTTTTTCACCATTTCTGGAAACTGATAGAGATTTCTCAAGCTCGCCATCATACATTTTGCCTTTGCATACACAGAAATTAACATTTTTCATGAGTGCGATAGGAAAAGGTGGTAAAACATTGCACTGGACTGGTCAGCCTATGAACACTAAGGCATGAAAATGAAACTTAGTAGTAGAGAGCCTGTTATAGGAGGCCAACATAGAATAGAAAAATAACACAGCAGTCCAGGGAAGAGAATCCAAGGCATTAAGGGTCTGAAAGAACAACAACAAAAGATAGCAAACCAACTTCAAAACCCTAACCCTAGGTGAATGCCACCAATGGCTCTGACTGGGGACGTGCAGACGCAAGACTACAACGAGAACCAAATTACTCCAGGGTAGACCAGACAAAACACAAAACTTCAAAAAATGACTGACTATACAGGGCATGTACAAAATATTTACATTTAGTTTACAACATGCACACAAGATAACCATTACAAGAAGTAGAGCTTTAGGAACTGACCGTGCATAGGCAATTCCAATAATTCACCACTTAGGGCTTGGAGAAAGTAAGAATCTCCTCAATGAGTGTCGCTGATTTGGTATGGGCCCACCCATAAGGGCTCAAATTTATCGTGTTTGCCCTTATCCTAGTTCCTTGCATTCCATACAAGGACCAAATCACCTTTCTAAAACTTTCTTTCTGTAGCTCTCTTATCAAACAGATATTTCACCTTTTGCTATCTCTTGATGTTTGTTTTCTGTGCCTCCCTTCTCATTTCATCTAATGCAACCAGCTGATTGATTCTTTCAGTCATTGGGTCCTTGATCTCCTCATCATTTTCTTGCATGAATTTATAAACTGGCAGGAGGTTGTTGACAGGCAATCTAGCTGTTGTACCATATACTAATTCAAAAGGTGATCTCCCAGTTGCTTTCTTGACTGTTACTCTGTCAGTCCACAATGCCATTTTCAGCCTTGAATCCCAAGCCCTTTTATTTTTACCTACCTTCCTTTTTACAATTTTCATGAGGCTTTTGTTGCTGGACTCATCTTGACCATTCCCATGTGGATGATATGGTGATGCATGTAACAAATTGATTACATAATTACTACAAAAATCAGTAAATTCACCAGACTTGAAGCACATAGCATTAACTATAACTAATTTCATTGGTACTCCAAATTTGATAATAATATTTTCTAAAATAAAATCCATCACCACTTTGTTGGTAGCTCTTTTGGTTGGGATGGCCTCAATCCATTTGGTAAAGTAATCAGTGGCAACCAGAATCCAACCGTGTCCTCCACTAGATTTTTCTGAAATTTCCCCTATGAAATCGATTCCCCATTGTTGAAATGGAGCTTCTATAGTTATGGTCCCAAGGGGCAATGCACCTCCATATTTTAGCTTTCCTGAGAACCTTTGGCAAGGATCACATTTTCTTATCATTCTATGTGCATCTGAGAAAAGAGTTAGCCACTAGTAGCCAGCTTTAAGGATTTTGTGGGCTGTTGTATGGGTAGCATAGTGTCCACCACACACTCCATTGTACATGTCACTGAGAATATCCTTGGCCTGATCTTCATTTATACATCTGAGTAATACACCATTTGGATTTTCTAATACAGCTCTCCCTGAACAATGATGTATTTAATAACTTGCAGTTTCAAAGTTCTCTTCTGGATATCACTGAGGTGGGAAGGACAGTTCAAGTTTTGCAAATAATATACAATGTCCTTATACCAATCAGATTCTAACATATTTATAACTTCATTATGCACTTCATTCACTTGGCATGCCTCTAGATTTGACTGTGTCATTAGTTTTGCTAAACCTTATCCTCTTACCAGTTTAGTGATCTGTATTTCAATGTTGAACTCCTGCAATTTATTTATCCATCTGCATCTTCTTCCAGTTACCTCTTGCTGAGTAAATATATCTTTGACTGTTGCATGAGGTACATAGGCAATTATCTGAGAGCCCACTAAATATGGCCTGAAGCTCTTAACTACTCTGACTAGTGCATATGCCTGTTTCTCCATTATATCATACTTTAATTCAATGGTCTGCAGTGACCTACTAAAGAAAGCAATAGGTTGTTCAAACCCCTCTTCATTTTTTTGCAATAGGCATGTAGCAATAGTGTGGAAAGAAGCGAATGAAAATAATTGAAATGGCTTAGAAAAATCAAGAGATTTTAATACATGAGCCATCTTTATTGCCTCTTTTATGTCTTGAAATGATTTGGTTGCTTCATCTTCCCATTTGACAATTGCATTCTTCTTCAGCATTTTAGAGATCTCCTTTGTAGTCTCTGCAAAATTAGGAACAAATCTCCTAACAAAATTAATTTGTCCAAAGAAGGACTGGACGCCTTTTACTATCTTAGGGATCTGAATTTTGTCAATTGTAGCCACCCTTTTAGGATCAATCTTGACTCCATCTTTGGAAATAATGTGTCCAAGCAGTTTTCCTTCTACAACCCCAAAAGCACATTTCTTTGGGTTGAGTGAGATGCCATATTCCAAGGCCCTAATAAAAATCTGCTCCAAGTGTATACAGTGTTGCTCCTCTCTTTTTGAATAAGCAGTTAAGTCATCTTGATACACAGCTAGGATTGAATCGATCAATCTTGCAAAAGCAACATCCATTGCCCTTTGAAATGTGGCACCTGCATTTGTCAATCCAAATGGCATCCTCACATATACATATGTTCCCCATGGATTAGTGAAAGCAGTCTTGAATTATTTAGATTCCTTTACTTTCACTTGATTGTACCCTGAAAATCCATCCATCATGGATAGAAGTTCACAGCCAGTCACCTTCTGCAACATGGCCTCCATGTTTGGCAATGGATAATTGTCCTTCAAAGAAGACATGTTTAGATTTCTAAAGTCCACACAAAGTCTTATGTCACCATTCTTTTTTCTAACTGGGACAAGGTTAGACACCCAAGTTGAGTGCCTGATAGGCATAATTATTCCAGCCTCACTAAGCTTCATAAGTTCTTGCATTTTAGGAGCTAGAGTTGGGTTGACATGTCTTTGTTTCTGTCTAAATGGTTTAGCTCCAAGCTTCAAAGGGATTTCATGCTAAAATAAATCCTCTCTATTGAGGTCCTCATAAGACTAGGCAAAGACATGCTTATATCTTCTCAATAATGCAATTAGCATAGTTCTGATATGTGGCTTGAGCTGTTTGCCAATGTACACCTTCTTGGGGGCCTGAGATGTCCCGAAGTTTATCTCCTCTAAATCATTCTTGTTTGTTAGAGATGACTTTGTAACAAGTTGGTCCCTATTATCAAAAGCTCTCTCTAAAGCTACTAGCCCTCTAGGGATTTTATTTGTCTTGAGTTGAATTATTTCTTTCCCTAGGAGAGTTTATTTTCCATCTACAACCTCTACAAGGTTCTAAAAATCCATTTCCTGGATCTCATATTCATCAATACAATGTAAAAATCTCAGTAAATCCTTATCATCATTAAATACCTGCCAGCTGCATACATTATCTGGCACTGCAAGTCTAGGTTTGACTTCAACATTGGTAACATCTGATAGAGTTATATCATCTGGCCTTATGGCTACATTAGCTAGAAAATCTGCCCTGACATTTTTTGATCTCTCTATCTAGTTTATTGAAAAAGCATCAAACAATTCTATTGTATCCCAAACAGCATGCTTATACTGTTTTAACCTTTTATTTTTTGATGCATACTTATCTTTAACTTGGGAAACAATAAGCTCTGAATCACCAAACACTTTGAGCATCTTAATTCCATGCTTCAAGGCTACATTCAATCCTAATAACAGAGCCTCATATTCTGCAATATTATTCGTATAGGCGAACTTTAACAAGAAAGAGAATTTGAGAAGCTTACCAGCTGGAGATAGAAATATAAGCCTAGCACCAGAGCCTTTCGTCGAACAAGCTCCATCAAAATACATGGTCCATAGACCCTGTTGATCCAATTCTTGGATGCAAAATTTTTTTCTTTCACCCTCTTTATCATCTAAGACAACTCTGAAATTATCACAATCAGTGTTCACAAAACATATCTAGTCCTCTGATTCTTGATCTTCCACTGTCTCTAATGACCTTTCTTCTCTGATTAGTTTGACATCGTTGCCATTCATTGGGATCATAGCATATGACAAATCTAATTGCATACTCCCACCAATCAATGCTGCCCATCTTCTTGACAGCAATATGCCATATTGTGGCTTAATATCAACAACTGTTATGTTCATTTTGTAGGTCTTTTCAGGATATACTGCCAGTCTAAAATCAACATCTTTCATGATTCCAATGATAGGTACCTCCCTAGCATCCATGGCATAACACTTCCCACATGCCTTATCTATTTTTAACCCATCTTGTTGCATGATGGCCAAAGGCATGATGTTTGTGGACGCTCCTGAATCCAGCATACAGTTCTTAATTATTTTTCCATTTATGACAAGGGAGACATAAAATGGTTCAACCTGCGAAGGGCATTTTGTCATGGTCACCCCCAGATATACTTCAGGAATTTCATCTTCATTAATGCACAGGGCCTGTTTCTTACCCTGAGGTTCATCACTCAACTTGGCTTGACATGGTACTCCTGAAATCAAGGAGATTGCTTTATTTTTGAATTCTTCCACTTTCATTAGCTCCATCAGTGGAACAGAGACTTTTATCTATGATAAGACTTGAGTTATATCAAATGGAGCATAATTTTGAATAACAGTTGTAGCTTGCTCCACCGTTTTATTTCTATCCTGAGATGATCTAGCCTTAGTTTTTATGGCTGCCTAACTATCATTCTTGATCTAA
The DNA here is from genome assembly GCA_027924645.1 of Cunninghamia lanceolata. Taxonomy (NCBI): domain Eukaryota; kingdom Viridiplantae; phylum Streptophyta; class Pinopsida; order Cupressales; family Cupressaceae; genus Cunninghamia; species Cunninghamia lanceolata. The sequence continues at coordinate 3,716,181 of BSBN01001394.1, read as the reverse complement.
AAATTTTTATTCTGATTCTCAACCTAGGGAATTCTATTTTCTGGTCCTTGAGAATCATGACCTATTCTTTGCTTAAAATTTTGCTTGTTGTTGCTCCATTGCTTCTTATATGTTTCAGTCCCCTTATAATTTTGCACTGGTTGGCTCACAAAAGTATTCTCTGGTTGAGGTATACCACTTACCTAAGCCCTACCTCTTAGGTTGTAATTGCTTTGGACCTGAGCTACCATTGTAGCTGTGAGGGTTCTAATTTCTTCATCAGAATGTCTCTTCAAATTACTTAGAAAATTGTGTGAATCCTGAGCATAAGCGTAGCTATCCTCCTCATCTTCATCATAGGGAAACTGCTGATAGACCTGAATCTCATTATTTACACTTGCATCAGCATTATGAAAAGAGTATTCTCTATTTGTAGACAACATATTGGCATTCTCATCTTCCATGCAATGCGGCTCATTATACTCATCACAGGCAACAACATTATTGTATAGAGACTGAGCAATCATACATTGTGACTGCGAGTGAGGCATTTGGCATATTATACACCATGGGGTGTCATCAACCATATTAATAGTTTTCTTCAAAGGATCAGGAGTTTCCTTAACATTTTGAGCTCTTTGATTTGTATTGTTATGTGGAAGAATAGGCTTACCATTATGCCAATTGGTGTTATATGGCATATCATGTAATGATGATCTTCTTTCTTGCCTTTGGTAAATTGGTCTATCAGGACCTATCCTGTTTACATTTTTAGCCATTCTATAACCTATGTCCTTGACAATAGTTGTCAACTTATCTATTTTATCCTCAGAAGTAGATGTGTTGCCTTGAATATTCTGAGATTTAGTATTTGGATTTTGTAGGATTTTCACATCATCTCTTCTATTTGTCTTACCAGATGCTTTTCTATTATTTTCAATATTTGTTGCAATCTTGAACACATCTCTGAGGCTAGCAGGGCTTTTGTCTCTCAATCCATAAGCTATTTTGGCATCAAAAGCATTTATGTACAGCACTATGCACATAGGTTCCTTAGGCCTCAAGTCCTGTGGCAATTTGTTCAATACCTTAGTGAATCTAGCATTGAAATCAGCAACCTGTTCATTTGATCCTTTGGCAATGCCAGTAAATTTATTAATGAAGAAACTAGGATCAGTTTTGTCACCATACTATTCTTTAAACACTCTCCTAAATTCATCCCATGATAAAATGCTTCTGTCAGGTAAACCTTTATACCATTCCTTGGCTTCATCAACTAAGGATTGCATAAATGATTTCATGAACACATCCTCATGCTCAACCTCAAAGTTGTCCATGATATTCTGAAAGGCTTTTAAATAGTCTTCACCTGATACAATATTATTTCCTAAAAATTTAGGCATTTGCAGCCTCACATGTTTGTCAATAAGATTGGGGTAACCAGGAATGCCATCAAAAACCAGTTGTCTGAATCTGTCCAACTGCATCGACTGTCTACCAAACTGATTAGCATTTGCATTCTAATTTCTTACATTATTTAATGGTACTCTAGCATTATGTGCATTCTGTCTTTGATCATTGTGTTGATCCTGTACTTCATTCCTATGTTGATTTCTTTGCATATTTGCATTGCCAAGGGTAGGAATTGAATCATTTTGAGCAACTCTCAGAGCTTGTACTTTCTATCTCATGTCATCTCTAATCTTTACTGCTTGCAGATATTCTAATTCTGCCCTTAAGCTCTTAATTTCATCAGCTAGTTCCTCCTCTTTGGGCATAGAAGAGGATGGTTATATCACATTCTGATCATCATTATCATCATCCCTTAGGGATTCGGCTTCTTCAAATCTGTCAAGGGAGTCATGGAAAGGGTGTTCTTGAAACACCTCTGCCCTCATTTTTAATCCACCACTCTATTGTTTCTCATATATGTTCTAGATCTCAGCCTTAGTATTTGAAAAATAAGGTATTGTCCGCTCTGAAGATCTTGGATTGTCCTAAATAAAATCATTTTTTCTAGGGCTAGGAGAACCATCTTGACTGGCTCGAACAATCCCTTTTTTCCTATACATCATTTTTGTGGGTAACTCTTCAAATAGAGTATTACGCTGGGATCTTCTCCCTTGCATACAAATTTTTACTTTACCGGTTGGGAGATTGGTTTGGAGTCGCCACCTATTACTAGGAATTGTTTTCTTTTAAAAATTAGGGTTCCTTTACAAAGCAGTCCCCAATGGAGTCGCCAATTTCTATTGCGACTCAGATGGGCAATAATTTACCAGGGATGAAAAGATAATACTTTCACTTCACCTCCCCAGCGGAGTCGCCAATTTCTGTTGGTTATTTTCCCAGACTGGATGCTTATTCCCAGTTATCCCTACAAGGTAGCCATCATTGATCAACAGGATTCCTGGGCCAGGGGCCAACAGTATAGGAGATAGACTCTATAAATATCTCCTCTTCTTCTTTAGGCTCTGCAGAACCAAGGGGGTATTCCCTACTCAACATCTATGAAATAAAACTGTGCAAAGACTAGGATGTTGACACAAAGAAGATAAATCCTCTATTAAGCAGACCAAAACTGTGAGATAAGTGCAAAGGGGCTAGCTTTGGGCCTATGTTCAGTTGTAGACAGAGGATTTTGGATCCTAAAAGTACTTCTAAAGTCCTAAAGGTTTGTATATGAAGTTTGAGTTTGTTTTATAGTTGGATGCAAAACTAGGACCTTAGTTGTGACCTCAATATAGGACTGGATCGGTGCCTATTTTAGGGCTCAGAGTCAATAGACATACACATGTGAATGTACACATAAACTTATATTAATGACTGAGTTTCAGGGGGATTGTTTAATATCTGCCTTACAGATATTTCCCAGAATTGAGTATTCAGTTACCTCTACTTCGAAGATCCTTACTGCAATATATTCTTCTTAATACTTAACCTAGAACATTTAATCTACTCCTTGAGCAAAAGTAAAAGACCAAGCATTCAATATAGCAAGTCCATATTCAAGAATCTTAGACACCCCTTAGCTATTTAGATTCAAAAGAAAAATACATTCAATTTGGAGACAAGTAACAGAACACATGCAATGAAGCATTACTCATTTAAATCAAAATGAAACCAGTAGATTTATGCATTAAACACACAACATGAGATTCATAAACTCACAAGAACATCCAAAATAGGGCCACCAACGGAGATGTATCTTATCACAGCACCCAGAAATTGTCTAGTTTTCAACAACCAAAAAGAATGACACAGTTTGCCTTTTATAGCAAAGTTGTGTCCCCAGCAAATTAATTACATGGTTAATCAAAAATATTTGCCAGATACAATGCATGAGAAATGGCGCTCAAAATAATAAATGCAGCAGCAGCGGACACAACAGGAAGAAGCAAGAGAAGGGCGAGGAGTAGTTGAGCTCGAGCCTTGTACTGCCGCTAGAGGATTTTCGTCATGAACCTGGTACTTGGCCGTTCAACCATCGGCCCATGCCTATTTGCAATTCTACCATAAATGGCTCAACCACCCTCAGCTACCGTTGAAATCTGCAGCAACGCGTCATTGAAGTTTTCCCGCTCGAAACATGACTGCAAACACAAGGAAAAAACCATCGCTAAAGGTTTAAAACCCGACCGTTGATCAAAAACCCATCGTTGAGATCAACGGCCCCAAAATATGCATGAAGAGCTACCAACCAATGATATCGTGCCATGCAGGCACCTTAATCTTCTATCGCTGACCCCTCGCTCTCTCCACTTTACCTTTTCATCCTTGTATATGCATGCTGAAATGCATATACATGCAACAGTTCCCAGGCACGTGGTAGCTTGTGACTCGTCCTCCGTCGCTATGCATTTGATCTCCATTGGCTACCGGAATGACCCAAGAAAGGCTGGCCGACACATATGGTCTTGGTGATAATCTCTTTGCATATCAGCTACTGCACAAGCATACAATCACTTTATACAACTCCCGGACCTCAAATTACTGTTCGTTGTATTTGACTCTTCCTTCACGTCTGGGTTGTATATATTTGTTTTGTATATCAGGTTGTATGCTGCATATACAAACCCAATATACATGCTGCGGACCCCAAACTTGTATGAAGCATCTTGGAATTCTACTCGGGTCCGGAATGCATCTTTCACTTGTATGTTTTGCATGTATGTCAGCATACATACAATTACCATTGTATATAACTGGTGGGCCCGACCTATTTTTCTCTCTCCCTTGCACATTTGATTGCACATCTCATATACAAATGCAATGTACAAGTCAGACTTTGCCATAATTAAAAAGCACATTTGAAACACTTTGGAATCTGGCTTGTATATCCGCGAATGCATATTTCTTTTGTATATAGACCATATACAAACTCACTTGTATATATCTACGGGCCCCATCCACTTGTATCTCTACTGCACTGTAGCAAACGTATGCGCACCAGCCTTTGTATATTTTTCAATGTACATTTCCTTTGTATGTCAAATATACAAGTGCAAACATACAAACCCCCATATACAAGCGGGAATCTTCCATGGAATATACCTGCAATGTATCTTTTCCTTGTATCTAACTGTTGTATGTCTAAATATACAAACCAAATATACATGCAACCTGGTATGCAAGCATCGACTTTGAGCCCGATATGCATTTGGAAATGCATACAACTATAGAATATTCCCAGGGAATCTGCAATAGATTCCACCTTTGCATATGCAACCCGATATGCATTCAAAATGCATATAACTCAATTTTTTCACCATTTCTGGAAACTAATAGAGATTTCTCAAGCTCACCATCATACATTTTGCCTTTGCATACACAGAACTTAACATTTTTCATGAGTGCGATAGGAAAAGGCGATAAAACATTACACTAGACTGGTCAACCTATGAACACTAAGGCATGAAAATGAAACTTAGTAGCAGAGAGCTTGTTATAGGAGGCCAACATAGAATAGAAAAATAACACAGTAGTCCAGGGAAGGAATCCAAGGCATTAAGGGTCTGAAAGAACAACAACAAAAGCTAGCAAACCAACTTCAAAACCCTAACCCTAGGTGAACACCACCACATATATTGGTCTAGAGTTGATATTGTAAGAGTTTTATCATTTTCACCTATTAATTTTGTCAATTTATTTAATATAATATTTTTGTTTTATAATATATATATATATATAGTGTATCCTTAAAAAGGAGGTGGAGTGACATCACACCCTAAAATATAAATAAACATATAAAATGCAAAAACTAAGTCTTGTGTGGCTCTAGAAAAGAAATAATTGTAAAACTTAACGCTTCCCCATTTACATCACCATATAATAATCAAAGTTTATAAACAAACTTATGTAGCTATTTAACTATAAAACCTTGGAACAAGTTTTTTTTATAACATCAATTAAATTTAGATAGCAAGTGTTTTTTTATATGAAACTTAGTCAAATGCTAAAATCAATTGTTCTTCTAAATTCCATTATATGTATTATTTTGAAATATATTTCTATTCATATTCATGTGAAAGATGAGATAGAAGATGGAAATGACAATTGCATTATTATAAATGCTATTATTCAATTCTATGATGATTAAAAGACAATACATTGAGTGTAAAAATGATTTCAACATAGTGATCTTGGAATATTTTTAGGGGTTCACATGCGCTCTTGAATGATATGAATTCCCATGTACTTGCAAATGTTACATTATTAAAATGTTTTGTTAGCGTTATAACTTGAAAGCCTTGAAAGCTAAATAATGTAGATTAATTACTAACAAAAATAAATACTTTCCAAGCATCATGGTAGTGTCTTGTGGATTGGTACTAGGGGAATCCTTATAAATTGAATTATCCACAACCCTTAGATTATCAACATCTTTCACTCGATATCTTTTGTCAACTACCAAACCAACTTGACAACCTCCATGGTAATGGTAATATGTCCCTAGTGTATCTTTGCAAAACTTGGCCAAGGCATCATCATTTGATTGATTCTTTGGTAATGGCGTCCCAAAGAATCAAAGTGTTTTGGAATATCTATTATCAGTAAATGTAAACTTTTAAATAGAAGACGTCACACTTAGATTAACCATTACTTTCACAGAAAGCATACATTTTTGTAAATCAAAAGGGTGTGAATAGTAATTATAACGAACATAGGGGTTATCTTGAGGATTTGTGATTTTAAGCCAAAGCTCACCCCTTGTTAAGGGAAATGCCACCTTACTTGCAATAAGACCTAAATATTGTATATTTGTGGCATTATTCTGTTGGAGAAAGATGGCAAATTGGATGTAGATTTGTGAATTGTCTAGAATGCCCACTACTTGTACATAAGAAAATTCAAGTGGTTTAGGGGATTCTACTAAGAATTTTGTACTAGGATTATCTTGAACCTCTTTCCCTACTAAAGGTAAATCTAAAAGAACAATAATATTCAATTTTTTAAGTTATTGTGCTAGGCCAATTCCACTTAAGAGAAGAAGATGAGGGGTACCTGCTGACAAAATCACCTCACTGTTAATTGACAATTTATTAAGTGATGCTTGATAATGCAAACCATCACTGCTGCTCATGAACTCCACTCCACTAGCTTTAAGCTTTCCTACAATATAAATTCTTGACAATGTTACACACAGATAGATGTATGAAGATGAAAGATTACACTATGAAAGATAAATTCTTGGAGAACAGGGTAATTTTGAAAATTAAAGATCTATACGTACCTGATATCAAATTGAAGAGGATTCTGCTGGTAGTAGCATTCAGAAGAACTACAATATTTTCTGGATTTGCATACTGGAGAAGATCTGCGGTTGTATGTCTCTTTCCATTCTTGTCAAAAATTGAAGCACTAATCTTGGTGCCTTCCAAATGATCCAAACTATATCCATTGTAAGGAAGAACTCCAACTGCAAGAAACCCATCCCTGAAAGCAGAATTCTAAGGAAAAAGCTTGTATTGTTTGAAGGCATTCAATTTCTCTACCCATTCATACGATTCATTCACAAGTTTCTCATCCCACTACATTTTCTGAATATATTCAGAGCTCGCTCTACTGTAGAAGCCAAAGTTGATAGTTGTTCCACCTCCTAGAACTCTCCCCCTTGCCAACTACACTCCATCTTCTGAGACAAACCCTTGCGCTACATAAGGATAATTTTTGGGATCCCTGGAAAGCTTGAAAAAGCCTCTAAAGTTCTCAACATCTGGATTTCCATAAGGAGAGTTTCCCCTCTCCAATAGAAAAATAGAGTAGTGCTGTGAGAGTGTTGCTACCAGGGGACACCTAGTTGCACCTCCTCCAACCACAATGTAATCATATTCCCTTGCAGCTACCTTTTCAGCATCTGCTGTCAAATGGATATGGGTATTCTGCAAACATCGAGCATAGAGCATTACACATCAATGTCACAGACTATCGCTAGGTTAAGAAATAATTGTATATAACCCTCTCTCAAAAAAATTAATTCCAGACATAAGTTTAGAAATTTGTAGCTACCCAGATTAGTCGTTGCTGCTTCTGAACAAAAATGATGGTGACGATTTGTAAACATCAATAGGCATGAAATCACAAGGAATACTATCTCCATTCTCATTAATCAATCTAATTCCTCTTCAAATTTGAAACTAAGATAAATATTTGTGAAGTGCTTGCATTTGATGCAGTTTTTTAATAAACAAGATGCAAGGGGGAGACATATTTTACTGTGTTATCTATCCAATATATTTGGTGTACATTTGGCTTGTACATACTGATTAATTAAAATTTAGGTGATTAGGGGAGAGGGTCCAATAGTAGTGCAGGTACTAATAGTTGTGATAGGACTGGTACATTGAAAATTCAATATTTAAATAGTATTGTACTAGAGAGGACCCAATAGTTGAATAAAGTGCGCCCGTTAGATTAAAAAAGTAATCAATCATATGATGTCACATTGACCCACTAAAAAACATGTCTTAATGCAACCCATAAAGTTATGGTGCCCCACTAGTGGGCCATCTCCCCTACTTAAAACATTTAAATAAACAATGGGTTGGTTGTTTTGTCTAACAATTCCCCTGTCTTTCCAAAATTAAAAATAAAAAATAAAAACCTTGTTGAATTTAGGATGAAACTCATTTTTCTCAATAGAAAATTGTCAACCCTTAAATAGTATAGATAGAGGATGATGGATGGTCTTGGTGATGTCATGACAATTGATTTAAAGCATTGTAATTATTAGTACCTGTCATTGCATGGTACTCCTGCATTCGATATGCAAAACTTTTGCATTAGTCTTTTGAACTGTTGACGAATCATATTGTTTTATTTTTGTTATGACTATAGTTTGTATTCTTTGCAAAAAAAATATGATTGGTTATGAGATTTTACCTTTTATTGCTGCCTTCATGTGAATCGAGGCAAGCAATGAATGCAATGGTGACTTTAACCCATACCGAAAATCAAATCAATTGAATGCCTCATAGGGAAATATCAAATCAACTTGATATTGGACCAAACAAAATCAAATAAAATAATCCGTAAAAGATTGAATGGGCCTAGTCAATAATAAATTATCAAATCAATTTGATATTGGACCAAGCAAAATCAAATAAAATAATCCGTAAAAGATTGAATGGGCCTAGTCAATAATAAAATCAACACCACCATACAAGAAGTCAATAAATATTTATGACAAATAGTAAGTAACTTTATCACAAACAACACACTCATTCAATATTGATAAATCAATTTGGTGTTTGTAGGGAACATATTATAAGAAGGGAACAATGGCCACTCTTACCGATTAAACGTTTCATGTGTTACAAAATTATCTGTTCATTTGCAGAGGACCATTTGCAGTTCATTCTCAACTGTCTTCTGCAATTTGTTTTGCAACTTTTCCTTCCACGGGCTTGTCATATTGAGGTCCATTAAGGCTATTTCTATTCATTATTAGAGGTGTGACTCTATGCAGCTTTTTGAAATTATATATTTATCTTTGGTACTAATTTCAGGCACAGTGTTCTTTTTTGGTATTAGTTTTTGATTGTTGGACTTTTTGCAGTTCCTGCAATTGTTTAAGAGGTTTATTTTCATGCATTTTATTCCATAGTTGGACTTTTTTACAGTTGCTTTTATTTTGATGCATTTTATTCCTTGTTTTGTAAGAGAATGTAAACAATGTTTCATCTGAACTATCTATGTAATTACAGTGATTGGATTTTGGGAAGGTGGAAGGAATAATGGCAAAGATTTTAGATCTCTGGTTTTCACACCTACCAATTGCCTTGTTGGAAAGTACCTTAACAAATAATAGAAACAAAATAAATGAACAAATAACAAAGAAACATTTTTCTTCAAAAATATATAATGCAAACTAGCTAGAGGTATCGCCCTATGTAAGGGCAAAACCCTCTATAGGAAAAACCTTGTTAAAAGGTGTGACCGCCCACCCTTAAGGCTATGTACCAAGATCTAGGGGGTTTGGCCACCATAAAATCAGTATATAACCTATACTCTAACATCGTTCTACCTCCCTGCTGCCATTACAGAAACCTTACCTTTTTTTTAGATTTGTTCCTTCAACGCAACCACCATAGACTTGTACAGTCTAAATACAATTTAGGGTTCTTCAATCTTAGATTTAAGGAGTTTTTTTGGATTTTATGATTTTATTTCAATTTATGCAATTTTATTAGCCGATAGGCTTTTATATGTCAGCATTATAGTGCTCAAAAAATTGTCTCACCCTGTAAAAAATTTCACGCAAGAAAAGTTTCTAAACTCATCGGTTGTTCCTATAGGTGTATTCATTCAACCTTCCTATGGGTGAAAGTGCTAGTTTATAGTCTGAGATACAGTATACATCTGCAATTTGATTCTTGTGACACTATTTTAAGCCTAACGTTACCTTAGCCAGCAAGAAAACATAGAAAAATAGACAAAGCATCCAAAATGCATAGGCTTTTTCCTCTGATAAAATATCATTTCGAAATGGAGGAATTGTCTTTTGGTGGACCCATCTGATTATCAAAATATATTAATAAAAAGGAAGGTGATGTCAATGTGCCAAAAAACATTATGATCCAAAGATGGGCAATGTACATGATATGATTTATTTGCGGAAGGACGAAATGCTATCATAATAAGCATCAAGGACCAAGGGAGCCAAGCATTACATGTATGAAATAGATCATAAATATTTTGTCTTTCGTACTACCCTGTTTATCAACATAAATAAAAATTGGAAAGGGCAAAGAACTTCTACTTCTTTGATATGTCATGGTATATAGATCAAAACCAAGATTATCATATAACTCCAGGTAACAAAGTTTGCCTATCACAACCAACACAAAAGACTAGACTTTCGAGTCTTCAAGAAATACATTTGTTCTATGCTAGAGGCGATGGTTGTAGAATTGTAAAGAGTCTGTGGGTTGTCAACTCTTCCTTTCGTTTGATTTATGGTACTTCCTGTCGTGTTCCAGTTCAGATTCCATGATTACTAGGCAATTACCACGCAACATGAATTACAATTGTAATTTGCTAGGTATTCTACTACTTTTTTGTTTCTGTGCAGATTGAGGAAAATGATGGATTGTTTTTTGTATTACCTATGTCTTCATTTGTCTTGTTTTTTAAAGCTGTTGGTACAGTCTCTTGGTAATAATGAGATTTTAAGAAAGATAAACTTTCAAATCAACTTACCAAATGTTACCCAAAACTCCTATGAAAAAAATTTCCAAATATTTTACAATTTAAGCAGGAATTCTCTACCATACACAGATTTTATGCCGTTAAAATATTTGTCATGTAGAAAGAAAAGTTTTCTTAGAATTTCGAAGCTACTTTATGGTTTTTCCATTCTCGTAATTCATAAAATTTTGTCACATAGATGCCATCACACAGTTTGATATTTTTCATTCATCATTGGTGAATCAGTGATGATCTTAGTGGTGAATTAGTGGTGCAACATCTAACTACAAAGAAGACCGACCGTCTCAGTGCTCACACCAAATGTCTTGTTGATGACTCAATGGTCGATAATCTTATTCAATATTAGTTAGTCACTAAAAACTATTGAAAATGATAAGAATGCATTTCAAATTGTGTACCTAACATCAACAGTGACTCTTAGATACCCCTTATACCTAATCTCAAGCCCATGTTGCAGGTACTTGTTGGAAAATTGTCTAAATCTACTTTCCAAAAATGTCAACTTTTATATGAAAATGTCATTGTATGAAAATGTTACACTAAAAGAGGTGACTATAGGTAGTTGTTTTTATGTTCATTGCAATATCTTCATCCTTATTTCAAAATATGCTCTTTCTATTCCTTGTCGTACTTATGTTGACCCCATTAGCAGTTGGCATAAATATCAAACCGGCATACAGGAAGTTTGGTATGATGATACAGTTTGAGTTGTTCAATAGTCTTAGTGTTTCATGATGCTTTGGTTGATATCACCTAAGTGACTCCTTCTCCTTGATTTTATGATGTGTTGCATTTTGTTGAGGTTGATACTATTGTTGGCACTTGGTCAATGTGGATTCATTTGTTCTAAATGTTGTAAAAATATATACTCTTTGTTGGCAAGCATGATCAATTCAAAAGAGATAATGTTATTTGATGATATTAGTGCAAGGGCTATATTTGATCTTTTAAGGGTATCATTTGATTAAATATTATTGATTTTGTTTGCTTGAAAATCAAAATGGACAAAGGCAATTCGAAAGTCACTTAAGTTATACCCTGACTAGCACATTTCAGGCATCTTTAGAAGGTAAAAGGCTAGCATTTGTGTTTAAGTGTTACCGACCCTTTTAGGGCTTACTGGGACATTTGGTGAAGGATGTATAATATACAAAAAGTTTGTTTTATGGCTCATTTTGTATGGTCAAACTCTGTAGAATAACGGTTCTTGACTTAGGGTTTGAACAATATTGCAAGACTTGGAGTTTTGATGAAATCATGAGGTGGATTTTGTTATATGTGATAAAGCTCAGCTTACTATGAGTAGTAGGAAAGAATAAAGGAGCTTGACAATTATTTTTGTCATTTGCAGCATAGCAAAAACCTTGTTTTTGTCGGCAGAATTTTAGGTGATATTCTTCTTTTTTGGATTTATGTTAAGGTGATTGAAGTGGGTTGTTTGTTTTTGCTTCTAATGATGTAGAGATCTTGAATATTTATTTTGATTGAAGCTTTAATGGTCACAGTTTATATTGCATGGGTTTTTGTTAGTTTACAAAGCTTGTTGAGCTTGGGGTCACAAGTTTTGTGACAATCTTATAATAGAATGCATATGACTGTGTTTTGAAGTCTTTGTCTTCGACTTCAAGTTGGGGTTTCTTGTTACATTCATGCACTATGATTGACATATTTAGAAAAGCAATTAGTTGAACAACTTTGTAAACCTTTCATTTAACTATGGTAAACAGTATGGCAAGTTTATTACCCATAAACAAATGTGTTTAGGGTTTGTGTAGAAAACAACAAAAGAAGGATTACCTAGTTGAGAAGATTAATTTCTTGTTTTATCCACATGCATATGATGCTAGGGTTTCATCCAATGGGTTTGGAAATAGTTTGAAGATTTTTTGTTTGACAAGGCTTCTTTTATTATCCTTCTATGGTGTAGTGGTTATATTGAATAGTTGGAAGTTTATTGAAACCCTCGTGGTTAAATTTTGTAATGGTCTTAGACAAGTGATGTTTTACATACTCAAACACTCTCCTAAATGGGTCCATTCGACCACATAATCTTGATAGTTATTGATTCAAATGAAAACTGCTACAGATAGTTGAACTGGTTCAGTTACATGTATAAACTGTTTGATGAAAGAAAGAAAAAGGTGTGAGATAGTATAAAAAGAAAAGATGCAGAAAATTGTGATGGAATGTTGATGATATTGTATATGTCTACAATGTCATGAAGATAGCACCATTGTATTATTGCAAATCTATTCTTGTTTTCTTGAAGTTGTAAATGTACATTTGGTGAGTTGTGATTCTTGAGTCTCAAATGCAATGAGACTGTCAAGATCTGGATTGTAAAGAAATAGAGAAACCCTCTGTATTATTTTCTAAATCTTCATTGTATTTGTGAGAATGATAAGCCAGTGAGGCAATTGCATTAAAGTGCCAGTGAGGCAATGATATAAGTCAGTGAGACATAAAAGCCAGTGAGGCTCTGTATTTGGTAATTTTTTTTATTAAGCCAGTGAGGCATTTATCGAGTGGTTTTTCTGCCCCATGAGGGTTTTCCACTCATGAAATCTTTGTGTTATGGTCTCAATTGGTGTAGAATTCATTTGTTTTTCATGTCTGAACATTCAGTCCTTTGTTGCTCAGTATTTGGATTCTTTCTTTGATTAGCATCATTACTTTCTATTTTTAAAGGTTGATAAGAAGTAAATGAATTGTTTTTATCTACAACACTAATTCACCCCCCCTCTTAGTGTTGTCTATACTCCAATAAGTGGTATCAGAGCCATACACTTGTCAAAAGTATAACCAACTTAGGGGTTTCTTGGTGGAGTACTTATCATGGCAAATCAGGAATGTCTTTCTACTTCTAAAGCACCATTATTTGATGGTACTAACTATGTCTTTTGGAAGTATAGAATTAAATGTCATATAAAGTCTCTAGGCTTTGATGTTTGGAATGCAATTGAGTCTAGGTACAATGTCACAGGAACACCCTCTACTATTGATGAAAAGAAAGCATATGACTGTGATGCAAAGGTTGTAAATCCAATTTGTTGTGGTCTATCTAATGATGTTTTAATCAAGGTCATGGAATGTAAAACAACTAAGTCTATATGGGAAAAGTTGTCAAATATTTATGAGGGTGATGAAAGTATAAAAGAGGTTGAAGTACAAGCTCTTAGAGCCAAGTTTGAAGGCTTAAGAATGACAAAGGAAGAGAAGGTAGCTGATTACCTTCTAAGAGTCCAAGAAATTGTTAACTCCATGCAAGGTCTAGGAGAAACATTAGAAGAAATAACCATTGTTAAAAAGGTGTTGAGGACATTGTCACCTAAATATGATCCTAAGATCTCTGCTGTAGAGGAGAGAGACATGAAGAAACTAACCGTAGATGCACTTCATGGTATTTTTGCTGCTTATGAAATGAGAGTCTGTAGTGACAATCCTAACAAAGAAACTGCTTTCAAAACTGTAAAGAAAGATAATGACATAAAAACTGAGTCAGAAAAATTGAATGAAGATGAGTCTATTTCAGTGAGTAAACTAAGAAGGGGATCAAGTAGATACCAAGGGAAATTACCTTTTAAGTGTTTCAATTATGGCAAGATTAGGCATTATGCAGCTAAATGCCCCAATAAGACTTTGATAGTGATGAAGAAGACAATAGGAAACAAGGTAAGAAAAAATAGTATAACTTTAAAAGGAAAAGTGGGTTCAAAAAGAAGAAAAGCCTGTTTGTTGATGTGACAGACAGTTGCTCAAAGGAATCCACTGAAGAGGGTGATGAAACTCTATTTATGGCAATAGTTAGTCAAAATGAAACTCAGGAAGAAAACAATTCAGATCAATCTGAAACTGAAATTGATCTAGAAGGTGAATTGAAATGTGCTCTTAGTGAAGTTAAGAGACTTAAAAATGAAGCTATAGTGCAGAAAAATCAAACAACTGAGTATGAAAACCAGATTTTAGATTTGAAATTTCAAATTGAAGAAAACAAGAAAATTCTTGAAGTTACTCAGGAAAAATTAATTGCCAAAGAGATGTTGGAATAGGTCTGGACAACTAAGAGGGGGGGGGTGAATCAGTTGTCACTTAATTTAATCTTTTTCTGTTGTTATTCTTCTTTCACAACTTAAAATTAAATCAATGATATAAACATTTCAGCATTAGACAATAACATATGAGCATAAACATAAATGACACATTTGACACCAAGATTTTGACGTGGAAACCCGGTTAAGGGAAAAACCATGGTGGGGGTTAACCCACAAAGATTAATACCCTATTAAAAGTATTTTACAAATGGGAATGCACATGCATTCGGGCTCACTGCTCAAATGGAGGCTCACTGCCTAGAGAAAAGTTTACAGAGATTTTGAACTGGTAAGATGCATCTGCCAATGCTAGAGATTAGTTCTGGTTGAGTGCAAATACTGACTTTATACACTTCATCTTTACTCTACTCTTCTTTCTATTCTACCTTCATTCAAATCTGAGATTTCTGCTCCTTTCATATTAACTCCATGATCGCAATACACACACACACACTATTCACAACAATTGGCTATATATATCCTTGTCTTCAATTACAATTACTTGCCAGTCGGCAACACTTAGGACTTTTATGAATGCTCTGCTCTGTTGGCTAGATCCATACACAAATATTGATACGTACCAAAAATGACACATCTAGATCATCATATATGTCGATCACTAACTTTATATCTCATACACAACTCATCAAAACACTTCTATTGGGTCTGCACAAGGATTTAACATAAGTCTGCCTGTTCTTCACTAAATTGTTCTGTCATAATAGGACCCGGTATTCAGATGCTCATAACTTTTGATCCCTTTATCACTGGAGGCTAAAAAAATGAATTTAGATTATCCTGGTGTCCCTTTATACTCCTTTAGATCCGCAACACATAATGATTAACTAGAGAGATCCGCTGACCAAAATACTGGACTCTGCTATATGCTATGTTTTAGGCTCTTGGACTTAGATAAATTTCCATTCTAACTCCCGGTATGATCAGATACTGCACTGTGGATGTGTGGAATAATCTTAGTTGCCATCAATGATAAGACCTATCAATGCTAGGGAGTGTCTCTTGCCAACAATCTCCCCCTTTGGCATTGATGGCAACACTTAGTGAAAAATGACTAAGTGTCATAGTGCAACTCCCCCTTTGTTTGTACACCCGTGCTCTTCACTTATTCTGATTCTCCCCCTCAGCTGAATTCTTCATTTTTCACTACCCTTCACTCCCCCTTTGACATCAATGGCAAAGGCTGGGGTCCGCAAGCCAAAATTCTTCAAAAATATTGTTAATACTGGTGCATATGTACAAGTAATCAACAAGCTCTATTTACATAAACTTTAGAATGTCTACAAAACTAGTTTTTATCTACACAAATTCAAAGGCCCAAGTACTCTTGATTCCATCCAAAATTGAGATGTGCCCATTCAACAAAAATGAATATGCTTCTGCCTTTGATAGATCTGATGGATCACTAGTCTGGGCTGCAGTCTGAGATTCACATAGGGCGTTATACATTGTCTCTAATTTAGGGGCAATCAATCCCTGAAGTTCACACATCCTCTTCATAGTATTGTTTTTCTCTTTCGCAAGCCCCTTTATTTCATCTGTCAAGATAATAACTTGACATTCCTAGCTTATAAGAGAGGTAGTTAGAGGATCAAAATTTTGAGAAAAAACTGATATTTTCTATTCTTGTTCCTTTATCTTCTTCTCAATATGCTTCTTGACCTTGGACCATGATAGGCAAAACTTATATATCTCCTCCATCACTCAGAGCATTCTGAATGCTTTTTATGTTGACACCAAGTATTCTTCTATCATTTCTTATCAGGTTCTTTATTTGACCAAATTTCTTATCCAAAAATTATTTTTGAACCTTTGCTTCTGCAGACTTCTCAAGAGACTCAAAATGAGTATTTACAAAACTTACAAGATTTTTTAGATGATCGGAAGGGGAATCAGATGGATTCATCTGGTAGGTAGGCATTAGCTTTTCTAGAATCTTGGATGCAAGCCCCAGTAGCTCATTGTCATGCATGTGGAACTTTAACATCTTTTCTCTAGCCTTTACTTGGGTGTAAGATGCTATTTTCATTAGTTGAATTGGAGAGAGAGCATCTAGATTGGCTAGGCCTTGAGGTAGTTCAGGTTCATCAAGTTCAATCACTTATTTTCCAAGAAGACCTTTTACTGCATCTGCAGTGTCTCTTGCATCCATTTCAAAACCAACCTTTTGATCTCCTAATTTATTAGTATCTGCTTTAGGTGCTTCAATGTTTGCACCATCTTCTTCTATTTTATCTTTCTTTTCTCTTTCTTCCTCTAACTCTACTTTATCCTTTTCTGTGTTCTCTGCAGAGGAACTTTTTCTTGTTTGTTCATCACTTGCTATCTGATCAGGAGGGCTCTGTAAAATAGTAATATTATCCTCTTTCCCTGATGTATCAGATGGATTGAGAGCATCTTCTACATCAATTACTTTATCTGACATTTCTGTATCCTCCTGATTCGCTTGTTCTACTTCTGGAACTAGAGCTTCACCCAACTTAGATTGTTGCTCAATAATATTCTCTTCTTCACCATCTGACACTTCTTTTGTGACTATGGGAAAATTGTACTTCTTTAATGTTTTCAAAAGAATCTCTTGAGTTTATTCAACTATTTCACTTGTTTCTCCAAGCATGAGCTTGTTCATTCTCCTTTTGCTTTTAAAATCATCTTTGACTTCCTTGAATATCATATCTATTTGATCAGGAGAAATTTGAGGACACACATTTATTAGTTCATGTTCTCTAATCTCTACATCCTTGCACTTGGCATTTTCTTTTCTCAACTCCAAGATATTTGCCAGACTTTGTGGTAACTCAAAAGTTATCTCAATTAGTGCCTTGTTGTAGATGTTGAGATATCTGACCGTTGCTTCATCCAACACCCTTTTATCCATATCATTATATTCATCATAGAATTCAATCATGGGTTTTAGATTACCATCCATAGTGACTGATTCTATCACATCTTCTAGGGAGAGTGTGGGCTTCTCAACATATTCTTCATACTCTTCAGTATTCTATTTTTTGCTAGTCCTTTTGCTTCCATGGGACTTCTCTTTGGTTAACTTTGCAGCTTTTGTTCCAGTGACTTTTAGTTCCTTGATTTCAATGTCAGAGTCTGTATCTACTTCTTCTTCTTTTATACTTTCATAGATCTGGGATGCTTTTGTTTTCTTCCTGAAATGTAGCCAAATAAGGCTAGTGCTCAGCCCAAGGCATCTTCTAATGCTGAGAAAACCAAGTTAGTTTGGAGATTGAAACAAAATGATAAAAGGGTTGATGTGATGCTTGTTCAAACAACCTTTCATGCTCAAAAGAAAGACCTGTGGGTTATTGATAGTGGATGCTCTCACCACATGACTGGTGACAGGAACAAATTTGTCGAGTATGAAGACTATTTTGGTGGATTTGTCAAGTTTGGCAATGATTTGTGTATTTTGATCAAAGGTAAAGGTATCATTCTGCTTGATGATGATACTCCTCTGCATAATGTATATTATGTAGAAGGATTGACTCACAATCTACTTAGTGTGAACCAAATATGTGATAATGGTTTTAAAGTAACTTTTACTGCACAAATCTATGAGATCAACAAGAAGTTTGGAAAAGCTGTTGCAGCTGGTTTAAGGACAATAGGTAATAATTATTCATGATACCACAAGTAGTAGCAGAAATGGACATGTGTGCTTTATGAATCAAGTAGAAGAAAGCAAACTTTGGCACAGGAGGCTGGGGCATATTAACTATGATAATTTGGTTAAAATCAACAAGAACCAGAATGTCAGAAACATGCCTATCATTTCAAAACCTAGCAACAGTACCTGCAAAGAGTGTTAGGAAGGTAAGCAAACCAAGGTAAGTTTCAAATCCAAGGAATACTCTTCTACTCAACCTTTGTAGTTAGTTCATTTTGATTTATGTAGTCCTACAAGGACTAGATCATTAAATGGTGAACATTATTTTATGCTTTTCATTGATGATTATACTAGAATGACATGGGTTACATTTTTTAAGCACAAATCTGAAGATTTTAATAGATTTAAGATTTTTAGAAAAATGGTGGAGAGGGAATCAAATCTGAAAATAAAGTGTCTAAGGTCTGATAAAGGTGGGGAATATACCTGACAAGACTTTATTGATTACTATGAAGAACATGGTATCAAGAGATAGTATTCAACCTCTAGGACACCACAACAAAATGGTGTCGCGGAAAGGAAAAATAGAACTGTAAAAGAAATGGCTAGAATAATGTTGCATGATACAAATCTGCCAAACACCTACTGGAAAGAGGCTATCCATACAATTCTTTATACTTTGAACATGGTGCAACTAAGGGTAAAAACTAACTATACCCCCTATGAATTATGGTATGGTAGATCTGCTAATGTTGAATATTTTAGAATCTTTGGTAGCAAATGTTTTATTAAAAGGGATGATGAAAGTTTAGGTAGTTTTGAGTCTCGCTGTGATGAAGATATTTTCTTAGGCTACTCCAATCACAGTAAAGCTTACAAATTCTTTAATAAAAGATTGAAAAGAGTGGTTGAAAGCACTAACGCGAAAGTTGATGAGATGTTGCAACCTTGTAAACAACAAGATGAGGTTAATGAAGAGGTTCATCCATCTGAAAAAGAAGAAAAATTAGAAGAAGAAGAGGAAAATCCAGTAAATGCTCCTAAAAAACTTGAGGTGTCAACATCTAAGAGTCCTTCAAAGTCTGTGCAAAGAAACCATCCTCAAGGATAGATTATTGAGGATAAATCTACTGGAGTTCAAACAAGAAGGAAACTTGCAAACGCAAGTGATCAGGTACATCTATGCTTACTTTCTCAATTTGGACCTAAAACATATGTTGAAGCTAGTAAAGATGAATCTTGGATTAATGCTATGAAAGAGGAACTAGATCAGATTGAGAAAAATAAAACATGGGAGTTAGTTCCTAGATCCAAGGACAAAAATGTCATTGGTGCCAAATGGGTCTTTAGAAACAAACTTGATGATAAGGGGAATGTAGTCAGAAATAAGGCAAGATTAGTTTGCAAGGGGTACTTTCAGATTGAAGGTATTGATTTTGATGAAACCTTTGCCCCTGTAGCTAGACTTGAGGTAATAAGAAATTTTCTTGTATTTTCTGTTTACAAAAATTTTAAAGTTTTTCAAATGGATGTCAAAGCAACATTTTTGAATGGTGACCTTGAATAGGAAGTGTATATGGAACAACCTAAAGGGTTTGTGTGTGCTGAAAAAGAAGATCATGTGTACAGGCTGAGAAAAGGCACTTTATGGCCTGAAACAATCTCCTAGAGCTTGGTATTCTAAGCTGACAAACATCTACAAGCTCAAGGTTTCACAAAATGAGGAGTGGATAGCAAGTTATACTACATGACAAAAGGTGATAACATACTAGTTGTTGTTGTATATGTAGATGATATTATTTTTGACAACAATGATGATGACTTGTGCTCTAATTTTCCAAATATCATGAAATTTGAGTTTGAAATGTCTATGCTTGGAGAAATTTCTTTCTTTCTTGGATTACAAGTTTCTCAACTCAAAAAGGGCATCTTTATATCACAAATGAAGTATGCTAAAGATATGCTAAAAAGATTTCAAATGGATGAGTGCAAACCAGTTGGCACTCCCATGGAAGTTGGTTGTAAGTTAGGTAAAGATGTTTGCTTGCCTGATGTAGATCATACTCTAGTCAGGTCTATGATATGCAGTTTGTTGTACTTGACTGCAACAAGACCTGACATTATGCAGGCAGTATGCTTGGTGGCTAGGTTTCAATCTACACCCAAGCAATCACATCTTAATGTTAAGAGAATACTCAGATACATTAATAGTACTATTGATTATGGCCTATGGTATCCAAGACACAATGATTTTTCCTTGTTAGCTTACACTGATGCTGATTGGGCAGGCAATATTGATGACAAAAAAAGCATTTTAGGAGGTGCATTCTTCCTAGGTGGCAGATTGGTAGCTTGGCATAGCAAGAAACAAGATTCTGTGTCTCTATCAACAGCTGAAGCAGAATATATTACTGCTGCTATTTGTTGCACTTAGGTGCTATGGATGGTTCAAACCTTGAAAGTTATTAAAGTTGAGGTATCTAAGCCTGTTAAGATTTTGTGTGATAATACAAGCACAATAAATATATCTAAGAATCCTATAATGCACTCCAAAACTAAGGATATTGATATTCATTATCATTTCTTAAGGGAAAAGGTTCTGTCTAATGAAGTTGCTCTGGATTATGTATCGTCCAGTGATTAGGTGGCTGATATTTTTACTAAGCCACTCCCAAAAGAAGTATTTGAAGGACTGAGGGATAGACTTGGTGTTCTCTCCTTTGATTCTCTTAAATAATTCAGTTCTGGCTTTGGTCTCAGGGGGAGCTTCTTAGCATATTTTTCATCCCTGATGTTATCAGTTGATATGTTTATTGTGATGCATTAATGTGACAAGTGATAAACAAGCCTCATTTTTTTGTGATCTCTTTTCATGTTACCACACCATGGTTTTATAGTGGCAATTAGCATGACACTTCTCCTTTT
Organism: Cunninghamia lanceolata; assembly: GCA_027924645.1. NCBI lineage: Eukaryota > Viridiplantae > Streptophyta > Pinopsida > Cupressales > Cupressaceae > Cunninghamia > Cunninghamia lanceolata. The sequence continues at coordinate 3,694,839 of BSBN01001394.1, read as the reverse complement.
AGTGTTTTTTGATGGATATGATTCTCTCCAGTTTGATGTTTTCATTTGACATCTTGGTTTATGCACAGGTTTATATACGATATTGTTTCAGAAACTGACATTTTGTTGTTGGTATGGTAGATGAGGCCAGTGGTATCATGGTGCATTCTGATGATTTTTGATGCTGGAGTTGGTAATACTCTCACTTTACCTTTGGCATTGTTGTCAAAAGGGGGAGAAATTATAGTTGCTACAGGTTTTACAGTGATTCTTTGATGTATAGTGATGTATGTTCATGATGTGAGGATCTTACAGTCTTATAGTGATGTTTTACATTGTCATATGCTTGATATTATTTTGTTGATCATCTTACTGTTCAGCTGATGTTCTAACAGTAATACTTGATGGTGATACTTGATGCTCTTATAGTGATGCTTGATGATGATCCTTACTGTTGTCTTCATCTTTCATTTCCTTGATCAACACTTCATGATTGTTGTTCTATTCCTAATAGTGGTTGAGTGGCATTTCAATGTTTTGTGCTTGGCATTCAATGATTTGATAGTGAACAGTGGACAGGTAAGAAGTTGATCAATTGGCATTCATTATTTTTGTTTGACATCAATGCCAAAGGGGGAGTTCGTTGACCCCATTGATAGTTGGCATAGATGTCAAACTGACATACATGTAGTTTGGTATGATGATACAATTTGAGGTGTTCAATAGTCTTAGTGTTTCAATATGCTTTGGTTGATATCACCTAAGTGACTCCTTCTCCTTGATTTTATGATGTCTTGCATTTTGTTGAGGTTGATACTATGGCTGGCACTTGGTCAATGTGGCTTCATTTGTTCTAAATGTTGTAAAAAGCTCTAGTCTTTGTTGGCAAGCATGATCAATTCAAAAGAGATAATGCTATTTGATGATATTAGTGCAAGGGCTATATTTGACCTTTTAAGGGTATCATTTGATTAAATATTATTGATTTTATTTGCTTGAAAATCAAAATGGACAAAGGCAATTCAAAAGTCACTTAAGTTATAACCTGACCAGTAGGTTTCGGGCATCTTTAGCAGGTAAAAGGTTGCTATTTGTGTTTAAGTGTTACTGGCCCTTTTAGGGCTTACTGGGACATTTGGTGAAGGATGTATAATATGCAAAAAGTTTATTTTATGGTTCATTTTGTATGGTCAAACTCTGTAGAATAATGGTTCTTGACTTAGGGTTTGAACAGTATTGCAAGACTTGGAGTTTTGATGAAATAATGAGGTGGATTTTGTTAGATGTGACAAAGCTTAGCTCACTATGAGTAGCAGGAAAGAATAAAGGAGCTCGACAGTTATTTTTGTTATTTGCAGCACAACAAAAACCTTGTTTTTGTTGGCAAAATTTCAGGTGATATTCTTCTTTTTTGGATTTATGTAAAGGTGATTGAAGTGGGTTGTTTGTTTTTTCTTCTAATGGTGTAGAGATCTTGAATATTTGTTTTGATTGAAGCTTTAATGGTCACTGTTTATATTGCATGGGTTTTTGTTAGTTTACAAATCTTGTTGAGCTCGAGGTCACAAGTTCTGTGACAGTCTTATAATAGAATATATATGACTGTGTTTTGAATTCATTGTCTTCGACTTCAAGCTGGGGTTTCTTATTACATTCATGCACTATGATTGTCATATTTAGAAATGCAGTTAGTTGAATGGCAAACAATTTTTTTGTAAACCTTTCATTTAACTATGGTAAACATTATGGAAAGTTTATTACCCATAAACAAATGTGTTTAGGGTTTGTGTAGCAAACAACAAAAGAAGGATTACCCAGTTAAGAAGATTTATTTATTATTTTATCCACATGCATATGATGCTAGGGTTTCATGCAATGGGTTTGGAAATAGTTTGAATATTTTTTGTTTGACAAGGCTTATTTTATTATCCTTCTATGGTGTAGTGGTTATATTGAACAGTTAAAAGTTTATTGAAACCCTCATGGTTAAATTTTGTAATGGTCTCAAACAAGTGAAGTTTTACATACTCAAACACTCTCCTAAATGGGTCCATTTGACCACATAATCTTGACAGTTATTGATTCAAATGAAAACTGCTACAAATAGTTGAACTGGTTCAGTTACATGTATAAACTATTTGATGAATGAAAGAAAAAGGTGTGAGACAGTCTAAAAAGAAAAGATGCAGAACACTGTGATGTAATGTTGATGATATTGTACATGTCTGCAATTTCATGAAGATAGCACCACTATATTATTGTAAATCTGTTCTTGTTTTGTTGAAGTTGTAAATGCACATTTGGTGAGTTGTGATTCTTGAGTCTCAAATGCAATGAGACAGTCAAGATCTGGATTGTAAAGAAGCAAAGAAACTCTCTGTATTGTTTTCTAAACCTTCATTGTATCTGTGAGAATGATAAGTTAGTGAGGCAATAAAAATGATAAGCCAGTGAGGCAATTACATTAAAGTGCCAGTGAGGTAGTGATATAAGTCAATGAGACATAAAGGCCAGTGAGGCTCTGTATTTGGTAATTTTTTTTATTAAGCTAGTGAGGCATTTACCGAGTGGTTTTTCTACCCCATGAGGGTTTTCCACTCATGAAATCTTTGTGGTATGGTCTCAATTGGTGTATGATTCATTTTTTTTTCATGTCTGAACATTCAATCCTTTGTTGCTTAGTATTTGGATTCTTTCTTTGATCGGCATCATTACTTTCTATTTTTAAAGTTTGATAAGAAGTAAATGAATTGTTTTTATCTACAACACTGATTCACCCCCCCCTCTTAGTGTTCTTTGCAATCCAATAACTTATGCATTTGTAATAGATAACATGATGGCTGACCCTCTTTACAATGAAACTTTGTTCTGGAGCTTTGTAATTGTAATAATCGACCTATTCATATTCCTTGTAGCTATCTATTTCATTGATAGAACTGGTAATCTTGTGATATTCTCCATCTGCATCTTACTCATCTTGTTCTATTGCTCCACATTTCAATGACTATTCATTGCATATCATCTCTCCTAAACAACTTTATTTTCCTGTTAAGAAATGGGAACACCCACAACATGGAAAATTTAACTGAGTGTTATTGGGAAAAGTGCATAAAATAGATTACAAAGTAGTGGAGGATGCTCTTCAATTATTCACTGCCCACATAATTTATCAAGAATCCCCTGGAGGATGTTATACTTCTCTCAAGTAGATACTATCTTTTTATCCAACACCATGGAATCTTGCAAGAATCTACTCTCTTAAGAAAGCTTACTTTTGATTACATATAAGACTACCTGATATCTGAACAAAGCTTGAATAATAGTCTGAGGGTTATTCACCCGTATAGATATTTAGATGTGATTGATGGAGAAGATGCCAACTGACCTATGTTTTTGGTTCATGATACTCATGTTAATGATTATCTTGCATCGACAAAGTATATTTTCTCAAATATTATAATCTTTTTTATAGATGTTCCAACATCGTTTTGCTACAATTAATATATAGCTTCCTTATTTTTGTATTTGTTATTCACCACATACATGTAATTGGAGTTATCTATTGTTCTGTGTCATGATACACACTATTTGTAAGTGGGTAGAATGTATATTTCCTCCACTCTTTTTTGGTCTCCTCTAACTTGTAAAAAATGCTTATTATATTGTAAGAATATTTTCAATTGTCAACACCTTTTGCCAAATGTTAAGAAGGCTTATTTGTTGCCACATAACTCATGCATGATATCAAAATAATCAATTAATTGCATATGAAATAGTGGTTGCGTAGATTTATGACAACTGACAACAACAAGAAAATTGGCTTATAAGATGACAGAAATTGCTAGAGCAACCAAACTATCAAGACTATGTGAGAACTAATCAACCTCCTATAGGTTGGACAATCAATTCTACAAACTTAAAAAATTCAAGAAGGGAAGAAAAATATATAGGTTTTAGAAAACGTGGAAATGTTCATTATGGAGCAGAAATCCATTACTACAATTATAACCAACGTAAATGGCTAGGTACCTTTGATACAACAGAAGATGCTGCATATGCTTATGATAAGGTAGCTATATCTATCAAAGGCATTAATGCCAAAACCAATTTCTCATACAAAAATCTAGAGGCATGCAAGCACATGTGCAAACATTCCATTAACGTGCCTAAATATAGAGGTGTTAGAAAACACCCATGGGGTCGTTATAGTGCAGAAAACCTGGGCCCAAACTCCAAGCAATGTCATTGGCTTGGAACATTTGATACAATAGAGGAGGCAACATATGCCTATGATATTGCAACCATTTCAATGAGAGGAATAAAAGCAATTACAAATTTCATTCACATGACTTCAAATCCAGATAAGTTCATTTCTAATCAATTCATTCATCATTTGCCTACTTTCATTTCTCATTCAAAATTCAACACAGATTATACTAACCCTGTCAATATCTTGCAAGATGCTTGCAATGATTATACATGTAGGAATTCAAACATTGAAATTCCTTAATTGATGCTAAAATGTACAACTTTGGTGAACTACTGAGAAACAATTCCTTGCACTCTTCAACAACAATGATAGAGAACAATCATCAATTTCTTGTAGGTTCTTCAACCAATGTCCAACTATTTGTCTCTCTTCCTAGAGATACTACAAACAATACAATGAACATTGCCATTGACACATCCTCCATCTCAATTGTTCAATCTCCTTCTCACAACATCAACAATAATAATATAGAATCGAGATTGTTGGATCAGGTGATCCAAAAGTTCCTCCCTCAATAGGAACAACTACAACTCAAGAAATACACCATGATGTTTTAATACAAATCATGGGTTAATGTTTGTATACTATATTCTATTACAATATCTCATTTCAATGCATTCATATATGTCATTCCTACTACAATACATATACATACACAAACAAATGGCATGTACTAACCACTACGTGGCACTTGTTTTGTCTAACAACTCCCTTGTCTTTCCAAAATTAAAATTAAAAAATAAAAATCTTGTTGAATTTACGATGGAACTCTTTTTTCTCAATAGAAAATTCTCAACCCTTAGGATAGATAGACATGGCCAGGATAATGAATGCTCTTGTTGATGTCATAATAATTGATTAGAAGCATTGTAACTATTTATTTAGTACTAATATATACACATTTCTTAGTAATGGAGGAACACACGCTTAGGCTTTATTAAATTAGTAACCTTTTACAAGTGACAGTATTATTATGCAATAACATTTTTTATAATGAATTCAAACAGATAAATTGTCTTTAGAAGAAATTGAACATGCTCTCTTCTCTATGGCATTGAACAAAAGTTCAAGTATTGATGGATTGGCATTCGATTCTACCAAATTATTTGGCCTCACATTAAGGATGACTTTTATCTTCTATACTTGGAAGCCCTTAATAAAGGTTCCTTAGGGACTAATATCAATAAAGGGATAATCAAACTTCTACCTAAGGGGAAGAATGAGGATACTATATTTGGTTGACGTCTTATAACTCTTTTAAACACATCTTATAAAATCATTGCAAAGGTACTAGCTATTTAGATTAAACTAGTGGTTTAGGGTATTGTCAGGACAGAGAAAATTGGGTTTCTAGAAGGAAGATATATTCTTGATAACCTAATTTTAGCATGGGAAACTAGTGAATGGGCTCAAAACTATGGACAAAATGCTTTATTGGTTAAATTAGACTTTGATAAAGCCTATGACAGGATCTAGTGGAACTTCATTCTTAAGATGATGAAATGGTTGGGTTTTGGACCTCAAATTTGTGCTCATGTCCAAATGCTATTTAAAGATGCTAATGCTCATTTCGTAATTAATAATTATGTTTATGATCCTTTCCCATTACAATGTTCAATCAGGTAGGGGTGCCCCTTATCTCCTTTCTTGTATTTACTTACAATAGATGCATTGAGATACTTATTACAAAGAGCCAATCAGATGAATCTTATTGTAGGTAGGTCCATTTGTCAAAAATAAAGTTGCTATTAATTCTCATTTTGCTGATGACAACCTATTATTTCTTCAAAATTCAAGAAAATTAGTTCAAGAATACAAGTTTGATATTTTAAATCTATAGTATGATGTTTCTAGATCTCAATTAGTCCATCATAAAACTAAATACTTGATGCCTCAAGATGACTCCACTCCTCAATGGATTCCTAAGGACTGGAAACAATCAAACATGGTGAGATAAATCAGTATCTTGGTATTCCTTTTGGGCTGGGATTTTCATTAAATGAAATGTGGAATTGGTACTTGAGTAGATTGAAAAATAAATTAAATAATTAGGGCAACAAATATCTATCATTAATTGAAAAAATTCAGGTTTCCAATAGATTTTTTTCATGCTACACTTGTATTACTCATAATGTTGGATGCCGTTTGACAAAAGTTATGAAGATCTTAATAAGTTAATCAGTAAATTTTTATGGTTCAAATGGGATGGATATATTGGCTTTAGAGTTCCTTCTTGGCCCCATTGCATCCAATCTAAGTTTAAAGATGGGTCAAGAATCATAGATCCTAAAACTCAAGGTTTTTGCTTAATTGCTAAATGGAATACTAGAGTTGTTGGTGATGAATCATGAAAGGTTTTAATATGGCACATAATTATTACAACTACTACTAAAGGAAAATGGTAAAATGTAATGTGGCTAGATAAGTTCTTTTGGCACCATTTTTCTTAATCAAAGCTCCTTTTCTATCCAATCTGTATGGAAAGGATGGCAACATGTTTATCAAATTTTGATATGGAATGAGAATTCTCTTTAGAATGGGTTTAGTTTTTCCTCTTCATCCATTTGGTGGAACAAGTTCCTACATTTCAATGATCTATGGGATTTTAATGCTTTGAATTAGTCTCCTTGGAAAGTTATAAAATATCTCTTTGGCTTGAAAAATAGTTACAAAAAAATATTATATTTGTACAATCCATGGTTCCCCTTGATCTCACTTTTAAGTTATGTACTCCAACTCCATGTTATTTCTTCAAAGATTGCGTTTGATTACATACTCATTATTTTTCCAACTTCCCTAGATAAAGAAGATTTATCTTCTCCTTCTTCCTAGATTTTGTTTTTCCAGCACACCTCAACATTAAATGGGAATATAGATTTAGTTATAAAAAATGGGTGAAATTGAGTGCTCAAAGCTAGAAATCAAAAGCAGAATGTGATGCATAATTACTAGCCTAGAAAATTTTACATTGAGAAAGTTGTTTATTGGGGACAAGTTGAAATCTATAATGGTTCAACCAATTAAATGCCCTTATTTTCAGTCAAATGAAAACATAAAGCATCTCTTTTGGGGTTGTACCTTTGTTAAGAAACAACATGTTTTTAGAGACTTTCTAGCTATATTTGGTCAACATTTAACTTGGAAGGAAGTTTCATTTGGTTTAGGACTACAAAATAATGTGATTTCTAATACAATTAGATAGTTTATCTTGTTCCACCTATGGAAAGTTAGATGTTTAGTAGTGTTTTATAATTACAATGTTCATCAATAAGTTATAATCCAAGCTTTACTCTGATATATTCTTCCATGTTGTTTCTATATATGCTCAATTTTAGGGGAAACAAAAAAACAAAGAGTTATACAACTAGTTGGATCAAACTAAAAGGCAAATCATACAACTTTAAGGTGATGGAAAAATTACAAATCTTTCTTTGCAAACTCTTAAGATGTTGAATTAGATGGTTTAAAGCTTGTGTATTGTTTTTTCTACAACTAATGTATTTGTTCTATGTAGTCTTTTGATGTGCCTATTGTTTGTTTGTTGTTTTGTTCTTTTTCAGATGTTGAGTAGCTCTTTGTTGCTGCATTTCTCTTGTATTATTCAGCTTTGTTAAATACAAAAAAACGGATAAAAATTGTCATCCTTTACAACTGGGTATTCACTAAAGGAGCTCAAATGATCCAATGGTCTAAAGTGTAGATTCATTAATGAGAGCTTAGAGTGCATGTACACTATCCCATACAAAAGTTTTTTAGCCACTTTTGAAATTTTTTTGAGGTATTTTAGGAATTATATATTGAAGATGCAAGAAAGCCAAAACATGAATAAACACAAATACAAGAATAAACAAAGAAGTTATACCTTAAATCTTCAAGCTCTTCATTCTCCTTGATAAGGTGGAGGAAATGGTGGACCCAAAGCAATTTCGTAGCTTTACCCAACTATAAATGGATGTGGATTGCTCTAAGAATTAGCACAATAGGATAAAATGGATTTGGCAAGGGAATTGAGCTAAAGATTGGAAATGAATTTTGTTATAATATGGATGCAAATGGCTTGAGTTGAAAAATGCTTGGATGAGGCTTGTATTTATAGAGTTTTTGGGAGGATTTTGGATCAATGGTGGGGATTCAAAGTTGAGATCTAAGGGTGGAGATGAAATGGTGAGATCAAGGGCTGAGATTTGATCAATAATAATGGATGGCTCTCATTATTTTTTATTTTAAATTAACCTTGGGAAGGCTTTGCATTAATGAGGATTAAGACATATGAATGAATAAAAAATTCATTCATATGGGAGAGGGTGTAATAAAAAATTGGAATTTATGGGTGAGTGGGATGAGAAATGACACATGCATGCTTTTAGCAAAGACGTGTGTGAGTATTTTATATTAAAAATGCTCTTGCATGAAAGAGGAAAGGTGAGGTGGAGACACATGTGACCCCCTTTGAATAAAAAATTACTTTTTATTCCAAGGGTGTGGGGAGATGGGATAATGGAGGTTTAGGTTAATTAATTAAGTGATTAACTTAACTAATATGGTTGTTGGAAATTAGTGAAGGGATTAATTAGTGATTAGAATTAATTAAGCAATGGTTTACTTAATTAATTTGGGTCTAGAGGCTATGTAGGGTGTGATAGCTAATTAAATAAACGTTATTTATTTAATTAAGCTAGTTTTAGGTTGTAGGCTAGGGGTTAATTAAATAATGTGTTTTATTTAATTAATCTAGGTTAGGGGATGAGGAGAATTAATTAACTATTGGAATATTTATTTAATTAATTGTGGATAATGGTTAAGGTATAGTAATAAATTAAATTAATTTATTACAGGTGAATGATTGGGATAAATGGTTTAGATGAATGACTAGGATAAATTAATTGAATAGATTGGTTTTATTTAATTAATTTGATAGAAGGGATAATTAGTGGTGCAAGGGTATGGGAAAGTGGCTTGTAGGGTCAAGGAATTTTTAGGTGTCTACATTTTTCCCCTCTTTGAGGTGGCATCGTGACCGATTGGGAATGGCGTTAGATCAAAGAATTTTTTAATTTTGCCCTAGTTGACGGATGGAAGGGAAATGGATGAGGGATGCCCCCTCTAGAGGTCAAAAAAAAATATTATTTTTAAGTGAACTCTCAAAAAGGAGGGAATGGTAGTGAAAAAGGGGTTCAGGATGAGAAACGAGGTTGATAGAAGAAAAAACAAGTGAAAACATGTATGTTTTGTGGCCTAGGGAGAAAAATTATGAATTAGGGCTTATGTGGCAGTTATAGATACGCCAAAGTGGGCCCAATATGCTACATTTGCATCCTTTGAGCTTATTTAGTTGGATAGATAAGAACGAGAGTGATGGCGCAGTGAGGCATTCCATGTGAGGAGCACTAATCCGAGCTAGTATGCAAGTACCAGAGACCTCCCATAGCTGGTGTACGGGTATGTCGAATAACCCTACTTTGTATGTTTTTTAGGTTTTGGGGCATTTATGGGGCTATGAAAGGGTAGGTTAGATGGTTTACCTCTTGTGCGCAACCACACAATGTGTATAGTCCATGATTTAGTGCCTATGTCTAGATTAGCACATTAGGTTTGAACAAAGGGTGGCACTAGTTTTAGCACCTGTAGTTAAGGGTTTAGCACTATTGTCTTGATTAGTGCTAGGGTTATGGGGATTAGCACTTGCATCTCGATTGGTACATGTGCTCAAGTAGTAGCACTTTCATCTCGATTAGCACTTAGGGCTAATGTATTAGCATTTTTGGCTCGATTAGCGTCAAACCACAGGTGTTTTGGGCCTTCTAGGTGGAATAGTGTTAGGGGTTGCTGAAATAACACTTCTATCTTGGTTAGTGCCTAGGGTTAGGGTCAATTCTTTAGTACATCCATTTGGATTAGCGCTTAGGGTTAATTATTTAGTGCCTTTGTCTGGCTTAGTGCTTAGGGTCACTCTATTAGTACCTTCATTTAGGATAGCGCTAGGGGTTGATGGAATAGCACCTCTGCACTATTTTTGGGAAAAAGATTGATTTTTAATGGTTTCTTGGATACATATTGATCTTCCAACCCTACAGTCACAAGAGCGGTGACCTCCTATAATGGTTGGTGGATGGAGGAGGAGGAGCAGATGGAAATAGGGTTGCGCAAAAGCTGGCTAAGTAGTAAGTGATGTAGCTACAGGTGCAGGTGGCATAGTTACAGACATAGGTAGTTGATGGGTAGATAGCACAGCTGCAGGTGCAATTGCTACAACTATAGGGGTAGGTGAAATGCTATTAGAGAGAGCGAGATGAGGCTCACCAGGTGATGGGCCCAAGGATGGCAGATGTCCTTAGATCTATTCAAGATCAGGGGGATGCTAAGATGAGGGAGGCCTAGCATTATCAGACTCTCTATGAGTGCCTAGTACCAGATTGGCAGCGAGAGAGCTATTGAAGTCATTCAAGGGCCTCTACTTCTTGGAGGTCAGGGTAGTCTGAGTGTTCCATACAACAACCACCACCACAATAGAAGTTGATGGGGCCATCTCTACCATGATCATCAGGACCATCCAAGTCAGGGACTTTTTAGAGGGATAGCCCCTCTTGATTGCTTATACATTTTGTATTTTGATGTCTCTACAAAGTCTTATGTATCATGACCATTTTTTGTATATGAGACATTCATGGATGATATGAGATGACTATTTTATCGGCCTTTTGATGATTTATGGATTATTTATGTCTTTATGGATATGTTTTGATTATCTTATGGATGCATTTGGGATTATTTATCGATTATGATGTGTGTGATTATGATGTGAATTATGCTTTTATGATGGACTATGATAGATGGATGTACTATATTTTTGGATTATGGATGTATTGTTGTAGATGATATTATGGATATGGATGTTTATAATTTTATAGATAGGATTATGGTATATGTATGAATTTATAGATGGATTATGATGTGGATTATTTTTGTATGATGCATATGGATGTTTTGGATGGATTATGATGTGGATTATGATGGATAACATGTGATGATGCTAATGATATGATTATGATGATATTAATGATATAATTATGATGATGGTATGATGTGATGTGATGTGATGATGTTAATGATATGATGTGATGTGGATTATGTTATTTAATGATGATTTTATGGATGGTATGGATGTATTATGGTTTGATTGATAGAAGTATAGGATTGTGGTATATGGATGTTTATTATTTTATGGATGTAGATGACATGTGATGGATTATTGTTTATGGCATGTCATTAGATGCATTATGTGATGGTTTTTGGTTAGATTATGATAGATGTTTATTATGTTATGGCTATGGATGTCATGTTGTATTATGGTGTGATGATGTTATGTGGATTATGATGATGTGGTTTATTATGGATGTTACGATTATTATGATGGTTATGATATGGTTTATGATCTAATGATGATGCAGTGTATGCAGGATGTGGCAGGACTAGGGGATCCTGGTCATGATACATGGAATGTTAGAGCCATTTGTATGTAAAGCAATTTTGGGAGGGCCTGGTGGGTTAGATTCAGGCTTGGTGGGTGGTTGGGGGATTAGATTCAAGTTTTGGTTATGATTGGGGATGTTGTTGATGGGGGACCTTTTGTTGTATAACCCTCAGTCACTTGACACACATGTAATATAAAGCCACTTTTTAGGTCACTTACTAGGAAAGGGTGATACAGGTTTAGGTTGGGTGGGTTTGAATCAGATTGTAAACTGGATTATCGTAGGTGTTGGATGGCAAGAGAGTTTTTTTTGCTAACTCTTGGTTAGGTTATGGGATGGTTTTGTTAGGATGAGGGAAATGGTTGGGTTTTTGTCATCATTAATGCAAAGCCAAGGTTAGGGTAATATGATTTGTTGGTTGGATAGGTATGGCTAGGTGTTAGTGGCAGAAAATGTCACATTGGTCCTATAAGAACCACATGGTTTGGTGAGTGAGGGGCAAGGGTTTGTCTGGGGATTAAGCAATTGGGTGTGGGTAGAATTACTTAATCCTTGTAAATTCTACTGGTAGGCCATAGACTATTCTAGGGAGTGGATTGCAAGAGGGAGTTTTCTACCAACCCTAGGAAAAAATTCCTAGATTTTGTTCGCAAGGATTGTGTGGGTGCGGATTGGTTGGTGAGATGGTTGCATTTAGGTGGTTATGTGGTGGAAGATGTCACATCAGTTTTATAAAAACCACATGATCAAGTTAGTTTGGGGTTTGTTGTGTTGGAGGGGAAAGTTTGTTGGGTGAGAAAACTTTCTAGGGGGTTAGGATTACCAGAAGTAGGCCATTGACCATTCTATGGAGTGGATTGCAAGAGTTTTTTGCTAACCCTAGGAAAGAAATTCCTAGCTTTTGTTTGTAGGGTTTGGTTGGATGAAGATGATAAATTGATTTGGGAATCAGTTGAGGGTGGGCATTGTGCTAATATATTTTAGAGCAATCCTAAGTTTTATTATAGCAAAGAGGATTTTTTCACCAAGGTATAAAAGACCAGGGTGATGATGTATATCCATCCTTTGCATGGACTAGACACGCAAGGAGGGTGTGCTTACACATGCCCAACATAGTACAACCTTGTCTAGGTGGGGGAGAGAACTTAGAACATTCATTTCCTGATGCATAGAAGGATTTAGCCTTAGATGCACCGAGGAGGGATGAAATGCCTAAAGCTTATCTGACCACTTACAAGATATGAATACTAGTTAGAGTAATAAGAACATCCAACAAACACAACATACAACAACAAATAACTTTCTACCGCAGTCTATGTTATCCAATGACCTGCCAAGATATAGGAGATCAAGGCGGTCTTGTTGAATCAACTTAGAGGGGGTATTCAAAGAAAAATAAATTAGAAAATCAATTGACATATGGATCGATAACCATTAAGTCTCTTTCCAAGAGTTTGGGTGGAGTGATTGGATCATGCCTATTGTGGGAACATTATATCCTAAGGCATGGTTTTGTGATGGTTGATATATTGTTGAATGGGCTTGAGGTCAATTGTGTGGTGGTTTGGAGGGTTGATTATAGTGTGTTGTTTCTGCTAGTTTTGTTTGTGTTTAACTGCTCTGACATGTTGCTTCACATTTATTGCTTTGGGGATTTTTGGATATTTTGATTTTTTGTGTTTTTCTAGATTTTCTAGATGTTTTTGTGTTTTTGGATATTTTGATTTTTTTGTGTTTTTCTAGATTTTCTAAATGCTTTTGTGTTTTTCTAGATTTTCTGCTATACAAGGAGTGCATACAAGGACCACTTATCTGGGAATCTACCTTGGGTGGGTTGTGAAGGGTGGTATTTTTGGCACTAAGTATTTACAATACCAAGCCATGGGATGAGGTAGTATGGAGTGATTTGTGTAGTCAATGACTTATTAGATGGTGGAATTGGCCACTACTCATGGTTCCTGAAACAGGTTTTCACCATGGTACTTATGCAAGGCACCACCGAGGTGGTTTTCACCATTGGACGGATTTATTGAACTTGGTTCTTCTTGATTTTTGACTTTTTTTCCTATTTTTTGCTTTTTTGGGATATTCGGTGGGTTAGGTGTAGAATTTCTTGAGGTGCATGATGTTCATTAGCTCATCCCAAGGTTATCACTCAGGTGTTTCTATCTAGTATGTTCATGATCCATAGCTGGTTATCATCACAAAGGGTCAATGTGGTTCAAACTTACCTTTCTTGTGGTACTTTTGCAAGTTCCTTTGATTTTCCATAAGTACAAGGTCAGGTATTTCAAATTGGCAGTTCTTGATTTTCTTGTTGTACCTTTTGCGAAGGTGATTTTGATAGGCTTGAAAGTGATTGAGAGCATTGAGGTGCTTCTCATACAGAAGTTCTAACACATTCAGATATGCAACCTGATACTCCTCATTAATGAGATTTTGTAATGAAATTCTTAGAGAGGGGAGCTCGACCTCGATAGGTAGAATGGCTTCAAAACTAAATATGAGGGAATATGGAATGGCTCCTGTGGGGGTATAGATGCTGGTTCGATAAGCCTAAAGGGTGGGATTAAGTTGTAGGTGCTAGTCATGACTAGATTCATTAACTATCTTCTACATGATTCTTAAGATAGTTTTGTTTGAAGCTTCTGCTTGACAGTTGCCTTGGGGGTAGTATGGGGTAGAAAAATGGTGTTGGATATAAAATTTTTGACAAAGGGTTCTGACTTCTTGATTCTTGAATGGTTTCTCATTATCAATGATATGGCGAGGGGGGTCCCGTAGTGGCATATAATGTAATGGAGGATGAATTTAGATATTTAGGTGCCTATGGTGTAGGTGAGTGGAATGGATTCCACCCATTTTGTGAAGTATTCAGTGGCGGTAATAATGAACTTGTGTCCATTGGATGATGGTGGATGGATTTTACTGATGAGGTCAATCCCCGATTGTGAAAAAGGCCATGGAGTTGTAATGGGTTGCAATTCTTGTGATGGAGCATGAATTAGGTCCTCATGTTGGCAAGGAAGGCATTTCTTGACAAACTAGTGAGCATCATTTTTCATTGTCATCCAATAGTACCCTATTCTCAAAATTTTCTATGCGAGGGTAGGTCCACTAGAGTGTGCCCCATAGATATATTTTGTACCTCTTGTAAGGTTGTTTGTTCTTCTCTAGAATCAAGACACCTCAAAAGGGTACCATCAAGACTCTTTCAATATAGGGTATCGTCGATAAGGGTGAAGCAAGAAGTTCAATAGATGAATGTACGGTGTTGGGAAGATGATAGGTCGGGTGGAATGATGTTATCATGGAGATAGTGGTAGATGTCCTGGTACCATGGGGATAAGGGACCAATGATCATGTCGCAAACCAGTTCTGATCGGGGATATCATAGGATGGCATATGTAATTCTTCAATGAGGAACTCACACTGCTAACTATATTTCTGCATATCCACAAGAGAACCTATGATGGCCATCTGCATATCCACAAGAGAACCTATGATGGCCATTGCATCCGCTACTTTGTTGTTAAGTCTTGGGACTTGCTCAAATTGGATTTTAGAAAAAAAATTCCTTAAAATCATCTAACATCCTTTTATAAGGTGGGATCTTGTCATCCTTTGTCTTGTATTCATTATTCACTTGTTTTATGACTAATTAAGAGCCACTATAGACCATGAGCTTTTCTATTTTCCACTGAATTGTCATGTAGAGTCCTGTGATGAGTGCTTCATATTCTGCTACATTATTGGTGCAAGAAAATGTTATTTTGTAAGACTTAGGGATGCAGTCTCCTTGTGGGGTGACAAAAGGATCCTTGCCCCCAATCCAAAATGTGTGTATGATCCATCAAAATACATTTTCCATTCCGATGTGGGTGTTACCGTGAAAATAGACTCATTGGGAAATTCTAAAAGTAGTGGATGTTACATGTTGGAATGGGTGCATCTACTAGCTAGTCAGCTATAACTTGTCCTTTGCTGGCCTTTCTTTCTATATATTCAATATCAAACTCACTGAGGATCATCACCCATTTAACCATGCGTCTTGTGAGAGCTGCTCAGGACAATAAGTACTTTAGTGGATCTATCTTTGCGATGAGCTTTGTTTTATGGTTGAGCATGTAGTGACATAATTTTTGAGAGGTAAATATGACTACAAGACATGCTCTTTCAATGAGTCTGTAGTTAATCTTATATCCCACTAATTTACAACTAATATAGTAGATGGCTCTTTAATTTCCTTGATCATCATGCTATGCTAATAATGCCCTTATTTCTTTCACTATTGTTGAAATGTATAATAATAGGGGTTGTCCTGGTTGAGGTGGCATGAGGAATGGAGGTGTAGCGAGTTATTCTTTCAACTGTTCAAAGGTCTTTTGACAATTTGAATCCCATATAAATACCACATATTTGTGAAGGAGATGCCAAAATGGTTGGCATTTATCAGCTAGTTGTGCTATGAAGTGTCTAAAGGATTGGAGTTTTCCTTGGAGGCTACATAGTTGCTTTAGATTCTTTGGTGGAGGCATCTCAACTATAGATTTTACTTTTGCTCAGTCCACTTCTATGCCTCTTTATGACATAATGTAGCCAAGGAGTTTTCTTGAGGTAACTCTGAAGACAAATTTCTTTGGATTGAGATGCACCTTGTATTCTTCCAATCAATCGAATATTTTTGCTAGGACATCCAAGTGATCTTCTCTAGTTCTTGATTTCCCTAATAGGTCATCCACATAGTCTTCCATGATGTTGTGAAACAAATCATGGAATATGATGGTCATGGCCCTTTGATAGGTTGCACTTACACTTTTAAGGCCAAAAGGCATGATGACCTAGCAATAAATGCCCCATGGACAAATAAATGTCATTTTGTGTTGATGTTCCTCAGCAATCCTAATTTGATTATAGCCTGAGAACCCATCCATGAGTGACAACATCTCATGCCTAGCTATCAGATCTACTATGATGTTGATGTTTGGTAGGGGAAAGTCAACTTTGGGGCATGCTTTGTCCAGGTCCCTAAAATTTGTGCATACACGAATTCCCCTAGTGACTTTTTCTACTGGTACAATGTTTGAGACCCATTCAAGATAGTCAATGGGTTGAATAAACCCAACATCTAGGAGATTTTTGAGTTCATCTTTGACTAGCAGTGTGACTTGGGTATTAATTTTTTTTGAGCTTTTGCTTGACTGGATTTTTATCAAGATGTACTGCGAGGTGATGTACCACTAGTGTTGTGTCTAGCCTACGCATGTTGGCATATGTCCATGCAAAATTATGGCTTCTTTCTTTGAAGAAAACCAAAAAGGCTGCTTGTTCTGTTGATGTGAGGGAGGCTTCTCAAAAGGTGATCTTTGGTGACTCTTTTGTGCCCAGGTTCATTTCTTGAGATTCTTCCACTAATATGGGTTATCTTTCTTGGTATAGTGTTGGGACTTTGGGGAGGTCCATTCTCTCATCTCTTGGGGGGGTTTTCATCAAAAGATACGTCCTTTATTTTTACTTTTTTATTATCCAAAAGTGCCACGTAGTGGTTTTTACTAGATGTATTTTTTATTTTGATATTTTTGCGACTAAGAGATGTGGAGGTCTCCCCAAAATAAGTAGACGTCTTGAGTTCTATGATATATCTTGCTTTGTGATATCCTAGGGGTATATGTTCTCTAACCCCCATCAATTTTGCAATGGCTTCATCTTTTTGAACAACATCTAGGATTGGAGGTCCTTGTTGGTCCCAATCGATGAGTTGGGGGTAAATAAGTGGAAGGTCCTTGAAGGGTGATGGCGTGGTTGAAAGGGTATTAGATGGTACAAATGGATGACTCGAATAGTTTAGAAAATTCTTTGAAAGAGTCTTGATGATCCTCTTCATTAGTAATCTCAATTGCAGGAAAGGCTTTAGCAACCTCACTTAAGATATACTCTAGTTCTGTAGGGATAGATTCCTATTTTTCATATCCTAAGCCTTGATTGTAGGGATTCTTAGTAGCTTGAATTGGCTCAAGGATTTCTTGATCATGAAGGCCTAAACCACATTGTCCTTTGTCGCCAATGCTTTTGACAATATCAAGACCCTTGCCATATTTCCTAATAGGTAGGATAGGAGCTTTATTTTCTTATTATTCATCTTTATACAACTAGGATGAAACATCTTCCATAATATCTTTTTCCATTAGATGTTTGCGTTTAAAGGTTGGAGATGGTTTGCATTTTATGACAACCATAGATATTTCTTCTAACTTGGGTTTTCCAAATGCTTTAGGGGATGTTAGAAGTTGTCCTACACAAAATGCACCATGCAGGTTGTATTCTCCACATCCCATGTTACTAACCTTGACCTTGGTCTCAGGGGGTGGCAAGGGTTGAGAGGTGGATGTGATGTTGGATGGATCAATGTATGAAGTGGAAGATTTTGGGTTATTATAGGAGGTGGATGGTTTAGTGGCATTGTTGTATGGACAAAAGGTTTTATCGTGTCCTTCCAAAAAACTGTAGTATTGGAAAGGACGAGGGTCAACGTATATGGTAACCTCAGGCCCATTGTATGGAAATTTGAGACATTGGTGGAAGGTGGATGGGACGGCCTACATCACATGGATGCATGGGTGGTCGAGGAGGATGTTATATGGGAGACCTAGATCTAGCACTTGGCATTTTATCTCTAAAATCATTTATCCAACTTGTATTGGGAGCTTGATGGTTCCTTGAGATTGTCATTCCATGTCATCGTATGCCTTGATGGTTATGCTTTCCTGTGAGTCTACAACCACATTAGAATATCCCAAATGTTTTATTAAATTTAAAGTGCACAAGTTTAGGCCAGAACCACCATCTATTAAGACTCATTTAATGGTGTGTTTATGGATACAAACTTCTTCAATGTGTAGGGCCTCATTATGTGATGGGTTGGAGATGGAGAGGTCTTGTTCATAAAATGTTAGATGGTGAGGTGAGGAGAGATGTCCAACCATGGCTTGGAATTGATTTACATTCAAGTCATTAGGGACATGGGTTTCCATCAAAGCTTTGTCCAGGACCTCTTTATCAAGGGGTGATGTTCGAAGCAATTCGAGGATGGATATTTGTGTAGGGGTTTCACCAAGGTGTTCAAGGAGGTTGTATATGTTGGTGTGTGGATGATTTGTGGGTGCAGAGGTGGTAGATTTATCTCCTCAGTTGGGGCTCCTTGAATGGATGTGGCCACGAGGAGTGGTGATGACGCAATTGGGGGTTTTGGCCCGTATGGTGATAGTGGCTACACGGTTAGGACATTCTTCTATATGACCTACAACAGAGTTGAAATAAGAGGGAGGGGGAGAAATATTGTATGCTTGGTTGGATATAGAGGTTTTTCCCTTGTTATAATCAGGAAGTGGACCCTTGTATGCTCCTAGGTTCTCATTAGGTGATCTCTTGGGAGGTTCGTCAATTGTAATGTCGCCACGATTTACAAGATCTTGTATGTAATTCTTTAACCTCATACAATCGGATGTTTTGTGCCCTTTTATGCAGTGATATTTGCAATAGGAATTTTCATTAAACCATTAGGGATTGAATTGGTTGTAATCATAAGGGCGGATGGTGGGTAATGTGATCAAGTTATCTTTAATAAGGTTTTGCAAGACATTTTCAATGGGTTCCCCTACAGGTGTGAATTTTCTTCTAGGTGCATTGTTTTGTCTTGGTTGTCCTTTAGGGATGCTAACATTATTAATGTTGTTTGAGGGTGGGTTAGATGGTGTAGGTTTTTTTTATGTTTTGAACATTTTTGACATCAATTACACCATTGTTGAGAGTTTTTATTTTTTCTCCAAAACGGGGTTTTCATATGATTGATTGTTATTGTTGTTGGTGTTGTTGTTGTTGTTGTTGCTATTGTTGGCTTTTATATCATTGTTTTCTCTATAGATTTTAATGGCTCCCTTGGCTATGAGATCTCTCTCAATCATAGTTCCTTTGTCAATGACTTCTTCAAACATGGAGGCGTATTGAATTTGGAGGTAGAAGCCCATTTATTAGTTTAGGTTTGTCACCAACATAGTGACCAATTGTTTTTCAGGGATGGGCCATGGGAGTTTGCTTGCAAGGTTTCTTCATCATTGCAAAAAGGTGGAAAAGTTTTCCCCATTTCTTTGTTTGGTATTGCAAAGATCCGTCATCGACACTTCATGTTCAAATTTGTAGGAGAAGTGATTGACAAACTTTTATGCGAGTTCATGAAATGTTTTGATTCTGGGGGGAAGATGTGCAAACCATTTAGTTTCTTTTCCTCCTAAGCTCCTTGAGAAAATACTCATGAGATATGTATCAAAAGACTTCTAAGCAAGCAATGTAGAACTCCCTTAGGTGTTCTCAGGGGTCTCCATTCCATTTGTATTTATCAATTTTAAGTGTTTTAAATTTCTTTTGAAAGGGTGGCATGTTGATGGAGAGATCTAAAGGACATGAACAAATATCCTCAAAGGAATATTGTTTCCTTTTGTGTCCTTGTTGAATGTCATCTACCCTTTGTATCAAATTTTGGACAATCTATGATAAATCCATGGTAGGTGGCTCTCGTATGTCAGTTTGTTGTTGATGGATGAGGTGTTGGAGAAAATTGGGTAATTGTTGTTATTGTTGTTGTTGGTTTTGGTGTTGGTGGGTGATGAGTTGTTGTAGGATGTTTTGGGGTATTTGTTGTTGTTGTGGATTTTGGTTTTATTGTTGTTGTTGAAGTTGGATTTATTGGAGAAATGTTTGGTTAGTGTTTTGAGCAGAAGATGATATGGGTGGTTTCAAGATAGGAGGTTGTGTGTATGTGAAGGTGGATGTTTGTGGATTGTTGCTAAGGTTGTTGAATGTATTGTTTGGTGGTTGGGAGAAAAGTTGGGATATGAAAGAGATGGTATTTGAGTCAAGTTGGGGTACACTAGTGTAAGAATTTGTGTAGGTTGTGTTATTTGGTATGTTAAGGGTAATTTGTGGAATGGATGTGGGTATGGTTGATGTAGATATCGATGTGGGAATTGGTGTTGACGTTGAGGCATTGGGAAAATTATTTGATGTTGATGGTTGTGAAGTGTTGGGGATATTTTTGGATGAGGATGGCTGAGATGTGTTAGTGGGGGGTTGGGTTGATACTATGGCATTGTTTTGGATCAATAATTCCAAATATCTATTGGGATTGGATTTTAGGACCCGGTCCAGTAAATAAATAGAGGTGGGGTCTTGCGTGAAGTCCATGACTTCTTGATTGGTGTCATGATCATTAGATGGTTGTTGTTGATTTCCAAAAGGATTTATCATGACAATGTTGTCATTAGTAGGAGGCATCCCAAATGGTCTATTTGGTTCCATCTCTTGATTTCTCCTAGCTTGTGACCTTGATTGTGGCATACAAAAGAGAATTTTGGGTTGATTTTGTGGTGATAGATGTGGGTGAAGGATGTGACCTTAGGAATTAGTTTTCTAAAGTTAGGACCAAAATGGATAAGTGAATGGATGAGTTTATGATGGTGTGTGATTGATTTTGGCTAGAGTGGATGATACTTTGGATGATTTTGATGATGTTGAAAAGGATGGTTGAGATATAAAATCAAAAGAGAGCTTTGATAAATCTAGATCTTGTAGGTTTCAAAAGGATTTTCATCTTCTTACTTAAGGTAGACAAGACACTTAACTAAGAAAGGGGATATGGATTATTCTACTTGGGGTAGACAAGACACACCAAGCAAAATAAGATCCTTAGAGTCCACTAACTTAGGAGTAGTCTAAGCCCCTAAGATAATTTATCTAAGGTTGATAGGGCTAATTTATAAAAACTTAAGATAGACAAGTTCTTATGCTTATTATAAATTAGGGTATGATGATAAGATCTAGATTTAATTTTGCAAAAAAATGATTTGGAAAGTGATTGGGTGTTGATTTGATTGATTTTCGCTTGATTTGTATGCTTTTGATTATGGTTTGGATGATGTTGATTTTGATTGGATTTTGACTATGGTTTTGATGGAGTTAGGATTTTGATTTGGAGAGAGTTTTGATGAAGGTTTGTCAAGAATTTAGTGAAATGGATGGGGTGAAGATGGAGGTCCAAATATAAAATCAAGATATTTCTAAAGTCAAATGAGAGATGTGTAATGACGAGATTTTGACAAAGGATGGCTTAAGTAGAGAATGGATAGTTTTTGGATGGTTCTCAAAAGGTGCCACATTCTAGGAATGGTCAAATTATGCTTAGGAGATCAAATGTTGGTCAATTGGTGCTTGTAGGATGTTGGAAATGGAGGCACTGACAAAAGCACCACAAGTGCTGGCAAAAGTGTCGCAGGCATTGACAAACTGACTGGAGGCATCAAGATGTCAGATGCAAGCACTGACAAGCAGACCTAAGGCACTGACAGTCTATACAGAGGTGCTAATAGTCTGTCCTATGGCACTGATAGTTGGCATGAAGGTGCTAAAATTTTTTCCTAAGGTTTTAAAATTATTTGATTTGTGTGGAAATTTGATTTTCTAGGCTTCAACTCTTTGGAAAGAGACTTTGAAAACAATGAAAACATAATGGCTAAGTGACTTCAATGCATAAAATTAAATTTTTATTTCACGGGTCTTGACATAGAAGGCACACCAATAACATGAACATCCCTATAATTATTCAACTAGGAGTGTATGAGACCATAAGCCCACATTGTTGTTGTTCTTTAGGAGTAACGTGCAAGATCCATGAGGAGAAAACTAACCACTTTTGATCACCCAAGATCACTCTTACATCATGAGGGGAGAGCATACACGGCATGCATGCCCATTTTTAGAGGGCATTTGCAATTAGAGATAATATCAATGTGGCTTGTGCAGTGAGTAAATTCCTAGGCCTAACTGGTAACCGGTGCATTATAATCTCATACGGCTAAAAAGGTCTTAAGCTAGGCTTGAATAAGTTACTAGAGAGTCCCCAATATACGTGTTATATAGGAAAAGAGAGAGATGAATGCAATAATGTAAGTACACTAGATAAAAGCCTCCTTTCACTATAACATTCAAGGACAAAACTGAGCGAATTCACTACAAGATGAAAGAGGACTCAACTATTGCTTTTGTTCTCTTGCTTGCTAAGGAAAGATATGATTCAACCAAGCCTTTTATCAAACCCTAGGCCGATCAATGCACTAAACCCTAAAATTGAGATAATCAACTTATAACAAATAAACAACAATGGAAAGTCAGAATCTGAAAGTGCCAGGATGATCAATGAGATGTCGCGACTTATTCCTTAGAAGCTAGAATGTTAGAAGACTCTGGGACTAGCACCCGAGTCTAGGAAGTCTTGATATCTGAAAGCTCTAAATTGGAAAAATGTCGTAAATGATGCTCTGATGCCGGATCCAGGGTCTATTTGAGCTACTAGACATTGGGGCTAGCATCCAAGTTTGCTATAGATGAATTTCTAAACTCCTTTTTAAGATTTTGAATCTTTATCCCTTAAAAAACCTCTGTGTTCCTTCACTTGTAATGTCCCCTTCATGATACATGGTTAGTCCATCATTGGGTTCTCGTGGACTAGCAGTTTGGTTAGGCAACTATGGATAGTTTGGTAGTGGTGGTGTTTGTCAGTGATGAAGTTGTGGTTCGAGTTTAGCGGATCCAATTGGCACCCTCAGTGTGGCTCCGTTTGCTCTTGGCCGTTACTATTTTTAGTAAGTTTAGGTTCAGTGTCAGTTCAAGATTTTCAGAGTGGGGTCAGATTCATCTCGTCGAGGGATTTCCAACGAGCTATAGATCATTGCATTCTGACATCGTCTTCATATTTATTTTAATGTCCAAAGTTATTAATGTTATATTTAATTGGGACTTTATAAATATTAAAGGAAAAGAGACTTTATGAGAAATGAAGACATAAAGTAAGTCTTGACCATGGGTGCCCATACCTAGGAGGAAAAAGTGATTTTAAAATTATAATATTCCCTCTCTAATTCCAACGCCCAACTTGAGGAGGGAAATAAAAGATTGAAAGAAAACTCATTTGGATATGCTATGTTTGATAGTTCTCTTTGTGAGCTCTACTAGGGTTTTGAGGGTTTGGGGATTCGAACCAGGCTCTTGGAGATGAAAACCTCCCTGAGTGATGGCATTCTACAGGTGTGCAATACCACCCAAATGTGCCATTGATGGTGGATGCATCCGATATTCACATTGGTACTTCAATGGAGTTTGTATGACGAGGATTTGAGGAGAACTTGGCATATCTCTTGCATATTATTCTAAGTTCTTCATAATTAGAATTAGAGATCAGTTGCTTGAGGATATTGGAGTTGGTAACATATTGTTTTAGACTATATTTTATTGTTGCTGCTGGCTGTACTGCTCCAGCCAGGCCGTACTCTTTGTGGGGACTATTTTTGGTGTGTTTTTGGCATATTCTCTTCTCCATCTTGGTCGCCCAACACTGGAGGTTATTGCAGATTATTTTATGAGTAGTTTTAAGGAGTTTTGAGTGGTGTTTATTGCATTCTTCACCTACAGCTAGCCGTACACCTTCCATGGGGGACGTGGGTCATTGGGGACTCACCAGTCTTTGATCTCAGCTTCTTTTTCTCACTCACCTTTGGCGTTTAGGAGTATTAATGCTGTTGATACTATTTGTATTTCATATAAGTCATACTCCAGGGAGATTCAAAGTGTTTCTATGATACCCACTTGCTGGTACCTCTCAACATATGTATCAAGTTGTAAAAATCAATACGGGTATGTCATAGTAATTGATATTTGGCTATTGTACTATCTGGGTCTTTGTTATTTTCTTCATATCTATTGTACTTTTTCTCAGTTTGTATTTGATGCTCTATATTATATGCTCCAGCAACACATCTGCAGGAAAACTAAAAACTCCTTTTGCATTCTTCTGTCTAGTCTGAAAGATCACACTAAAAATAAAAATAAAACACATAAAAAGATCTTTAAAAAATTACAAACAGGTACGACACATTATAGTGGTATCACAATGATGTATCTTGCCATCCTGTGAGGTTGAATATGACATGCAAAAGATGAAAATGAGACATGCGGCCTACAAATAGATATAATTTTAGACCAAGACTAGGAACACAGAATTCACAGAGAATATAGGAAGAAGAAGTACCACAGATTGATCTTTTTGAGTCAGATATGAAGATTGTAGCTGCTGAAGAGCCATCGGTAGTATTGTATAGTGAGGAAGATCTCAAAGTTCTGTGAACAGACCCCTTTTAAGGTGTTCTTCCTACACAAGCTGAAGAGATGGGAGACAGGAAATCAGAGAACCTAGCACACGAGATATTCTAAATGATTTGGTAAGAGGACAACAACAGTTGATTAATAGGATGGACAGGTCACAAGAGGCACTCATACGACTTCTTGGCCATTTGTTTCCTGATTTGGATGAGGATAGGAATAACAGAGAGAGGAACAGAGACTAGAATGATAGGAACAGAGACTTGAATGATGGAGATAGACATAGAGACCAGGGTAATGGAGAACAAAATGGAGATAGGAATATTGGGGATAGGAATAGACACAGGGATCCTAATGGAGAGGCTTCGGTGAATAACTGAGGTGTTACACAACTCATAGTTGCAGATAGACCAGGCATTCCTATTTTTATACCAAGGGATGAGATTCTTGAATGGGATGCTACATAGGTGGAATTTCAGGATGAGATTTTTAGAGATTGGTAGGCTTCTAGTATAGAGTTTTGGGCTGAGATGTCTTTCAGGGATTACTCTGATATCAGAATGAGACATAGACCAAGAGGGGGTAATATACATCAGAATCATGAGCTTCCAAAGAAAGTAAAATGAATTTACCCTACTTCGATGGTTTAGATAAAACTTTAGCGAGAGCTTGGGTCCAAAAGTTGGATTGGTATCTCCAGATCAACCCCATCCCAGAGACTGATGCCATCACATATGTAGCCTTACACTTGGAGGGTAGTGCACACAAAGTGGTGGAGCAACGGGAAGGTGACTTTGGGACATGACTAGATTACATCTTATGTGGAGTTCACAGCTAGGCTCATAGATAGATTTGACAAGAAGGACCCTGAGTTGCAGTTCAAGGAGCTAGCATAGTTGAGACAGAGTGGATCAGTGGACTCATATATTTTAGAGTTCCAAGACCTTTCAGTAATGGTTTCTGATATCTTAAAGTGCAGGTTGATCATGCTCTTTGTTGATGGATTTTTAGACCCTCTATGAGCATGGATTAAGGGGTTGGACCCTTTGACATTGCAGGAGGCTATGAAGAAGGCCTGTGATATGGAGTCTTCTGTGTGGAGGAGTAAATTTTAGACTAGGAGTTTCCAGTACAGGAGGGATAAGGAGAGAGACAGGAGACATTTCCATAAGGATTCAGGACATTAGCTGGTGTAGAAGCACCCCTCCGAAATAAAGAATAAGTCTAATTATAGTATGTTTTACATCATGATGTAATAAGGTCCATGTGACCAATTCTTATGTTTTAAGTCAATCTAGGTTTATGTGCAAGTTAGTTAGAAGTTTGTTATGCTAGCTGTCCTCTCCCAACCGCTGGGAATCGACTCTGTACTACTCGTGAGGAGTAGATATATATGACCTAACTCAGTTTGTTTTATATACATAGATATAGTTGCATAGGAGAAACAGAGACATTATATTTTTTGGAGATCATATTGAGCATTGTGATATAGTGGGGCTATGATATTTGAATGCATTTCTGTTATTGAAATAAAGAAGATCTCATTGTTTCATTTGTTTGATTTTTAATTTATCTGTGTAGTCGATTTTGATTTTGCAGGCGAAATAGATTTATTCATCCATTCCACCGGTTGATTCTCTGAATCAGTGGAATGGGCATGTACAATAGTTTAGTTTTCTTTTCTATTTTTATGTTCATATATTTCATGTTTTTGGGATCGATTTATAGCATGCTATGATCTATCCTAGCATCCTCATGTGCTAGGGTTTGAAGGATAAAATCTAAGTTAAGATTGCCCCAGAAACAGATCGGCTCGACCTCAGCGTTTTCTGTGCGAAATTTGTGAAGTTTCACGGGTTTTGGTTGAAATGTACATTTGACGTATATACAATGTTTGTATGCGACATACAATGTGTGTGTATATCGCATTTGTATCTGTGCGTATATCACTAAACAGATCAGGTGTTAAAACATGTTAAAAATGCATGTTTCTAAGGTACAAAGGTGAAACAGTTCGGATATACAATTCCTGTGTATATCGCTTTTGTTTGTTGGGGACAATTGATGTGTATATCACTTTTGCATCTGAGGGTCATTTTGTGTGTATCCGTCATTCGCATATTGGGTTCGTATGTTGTGGATTTGGTAAAGTGTCGATATACAATCTTTGTGTATATCGCTATTGTACATCAGGTCATACAAGTTGTGTGTATACACCTTTTGCATACAATTCATGTGTATACTGCAATTGCATGTTTGATACAGATCCTGCATATCCATCAAATGCACTTTATAGTTTGCATATACCGAATGTACATTTCAAATGTACAATGAGATGATACAAGCGAAGTCAATGGTCAACTGCCGTCAGAGGGAATATTCCTAGCTATATTCTGCAGATGTATATTTTGTGGTTGTATATTTGATTGTATGTCCAAATATACATTCCGCCGATACAAAGGATTTTATACAAAGGTAGTTAGCGGGTCAAACATACATTGAGGGCATATTCGGAGGAATATTTGGTGAATGTATGTTTTGTTTGTATCTAGCACTTGTATATTGGAGATATACATTACACTTATACATTGTCGAAAGATACATCGGGCGACCAGTAGCGGAGGTAACAGGAACCGGCGATAAGAGGTTAAAGTTTGTATGTTGAGGACTATACATTTTAAATGTACATTGGCGGAGATACAAGTCCTAGATACAAAAGTTGACCGACAGTGAGAGTGGAGGTGATCGGCGCCGACAGGTCAGAGTTTGCATGTTCTATGTAAAGGAAGCGACAGATACAAAGGGACCGCGGGTTCTGCAGGTAAATGCCTGTATCTATCGTCGTGACAACAGTCATCAGAACAGCGAAGATTGGTGAGACCGATAGACGAAGTCTTGCCGATAGGCACATAAACGAAAATGCTCATGGGTATCGGGGTGAGATGTATAGGAGGTGCCGATAGTTATTGTTAGGCCGATAGGGTATATCGGTAAGACAGTTAGACAGCTCTTGCCTATGAAATAATAAATGTCAAATTCCACCATCCCATTGAACATTTCTGACTGTGGCTCTACATCATAGTGGTATCAGAGCAAAGGAAGGATCTTTTGGAAAAGATAAGAAGATAGCAAGATGTCAGATGAAGAAGGAACATCAGAGATTCTAGCAAGGATGACCAATGCTGAGTTGGCAGTTCTGGTAAAGAAGCAGATTGCAGAGAGCATTGCTGTAAAGGCTTAGAATCAGGCATTGAAAAATGAATTGGAGAAGTTGAGGGACAGAGTAGGTTCTGGTAAAGAAGAAGATAGGGAAGAAGAAGAGATCCCTAGGTGGAACGAGGAAGACGTTCCTACAAACTAGAGACCCTTGATAAATGCCCTCAAATCCATGGAAAGGAGAACCATGGATGTGAAACTGGATTTGCCAATGTTTATAGGAAAGATGGATCCTGATTCGGTGATGAAGTGGATAGACTCCTTAAACAATTTCTTTGAGACAGAGAAGATACCAGAACACCAGAGGGTAAAGATAGCCCTATAAAAAATGAAAGAGGCTGCATTAACTTGGTGGAATTTCATCCAAGATGACAGAGTACAAGAAGGAAAGTGTAGAGTTGCTACATGGAAGAAGATGATGGCTTTAGTGAAAGAAGCCTATGTTCCATTGGATTACAGCATCCAATTGCATAAGAGGAAACAAAATATGAAGCAAAAGGAGCTAGATGTCAGCTCATATATAGAAGAGTTCATGAAGCTTTGTGTCAAGACAAAGGTAAAAGAGAGTGAGGAAGAGAAGGTAGCTATATACCTTAATGGATTGAGGTTCAACATTTAGGAAGATTTGAATCTGCATAACCCAGATACAGTTCAGAAATGTTTTCAGTTGGCATTGAAAGTGGAAGAGAAATTAAAGAGAAGACAAGAACAGAACAATAGAGGAAGAGGAAAATAGCAAAGAGGTGGAAGAGGTCCTTTCAGAGGTAAAGGACATGGATTTGGATATCAAGGAGAATCCAGTCATGACAACAGCAAGGGAGATAATAGTCAAAACCAGAGAGGAAGTTACAATCAACAAGGAAACTTCAGAGGTAGAAGACCTTTAAGAGGAAGATCCCAGGGCAGAGGATCTATCAGATGTTATAACTGTAATAAAGAAGGCCATATAGCCAGTAGATGTTCAGAAAAGGCAACAAGTTCAACGGGAGAAAGGAGAACAAATCTGATCCAAGAACCTGATAGTCAAAGTGCAACAAGCTCAAACACTTTTAAAAGTGTGAATGCTCCTGACAATTATGGATATCCAGAAAGTGGAGAATCTCTGATGATGATGAGAACAATGACTACCATGAAGGTACCTGACAAAGAACCGCCACAAAGGAAGTCTCTTTTTAGAACTAAATGCAAGGCAGGAGGTAAGGCATGTAAAGTTCTAATTGATTCTAGTTCTACTGAAAATTTTGTATCTGATGAAATGGTAACAAAGCTTAAGCTTAGAAGATTGCCTCACCCATCCCCATATAAGGTCTCATGGCTTACCCAAGGTCAGCAAACAGTTGTAGAAGAGCAAGCTTGGGTAGAATTTTAGATAGGAGCATATAAGGACAAGTTGTTGTTTGATATCACCAAGATGGATGCTTGCCATCTTTTATTTGGAAGACCATGGCAGTATGATTTGAAGGCACGCCGTGATGGTATTAGGAACACCTATACAATCACCAAAGATGGTATGGTGACAGAGTTGATCCCACGGATAGAGAAGGAGGAGAAATCAAAAGGAAAAGAGGTGAAGGTAATGCTAATGGAAGGAAAACAATTCATGAAAGAAGTGGTAGAAGAAGGCGCAGTTGCATATGCCCTAATTCCATGTCTGACAATGAATAGAGAACAACAACAAGAAGTCAAGAAAGAGAAGAAGTAGAGGTTTATAGACCCAGCTGTCCAAGAGTTATTGGATAAGTATAAAGGCATCATCTCTGATGGAATGCCAAGATCCCTACCACCTGTAAGGGATATCAACCATTGCATAGATCTAGTCCCCGGATCTACACTTCCAATCAAAGCAGCATACAAGCTAACTCTAGAACAGAATGCAGAAGTAGAAAGACAAATTGAGGAATTATTAGACACAGGTCTAATTGGCAAAAGTTTAAGCCCATGTGCAGTACCAGCTATACTAGCACCAAAGAAAGAAGGCACTTGGAGGCTTTGCATAGATTCTAGGGCTATTAACAAGATAACAATCCAGTATAGATTTCCAATACCTAGGATAGAGGATTTACTTGACTGTTTGGGAGGTGCTAAGTATTTTACAAAAATAGATTTGAAGAGTGATTATCATCAGATCAGGATTAGGCCAGGAGATGAATGGAAAAAAGCATTCAAAACCAATGAAGGGTTGTATGAGTGGAAAGTTATGCCTTTTGGTTTATCTAATGCACCTAGTACTTTATGAGATTGATGAATGAAGTTTTGAGAGAATTCATGGGAAAGTTTGTCATAGTATATCTAGATGACATTCTGATTTTCAACAACACAAAGGAAGAACATCTCAGACATATAGATTTGGTTCTCAAGAGGTTACATGAAGAGCAGCTGATGATAAATTTAGACAAGTGTTTGTTCATGCAGGAAGAGATCACATATTTGGGTTTTGTCATTTCACAAGGAAAGCTGCAAATGGATAAGGAGAAGGTAAGTGCCATATTGTCTTGGCCAACTCCAAGGACTATGAATG
This sequence comes from Cunninghamia lanceolata, assembly GCA_027924645.1. Lineage (NCBI taxonomy): Eukaryota > Viridiplantae > Streptophyta > Pinopsida > Cupressales > Cupressaceae > Cunninghamia > Cunninghamia lanceolata. The sequence goes on along the minus strand of BSBN01001394.1, from coordinate 3,664,181 downwards.
ATGTTAGAAGTTTCCATGGGTTAGTAACCTTCTACAGAAAGTTTATAAGAGGGTTTAGTCATATTTGTGCACCCATGCTTGATACTATACAAGGAGGACAAAAGTGCAGATTTGCTTGGACTAAGGAGGCAGATGATTCCTTTGAAACATTGAAGAAGAAAGTGGCACAGAAGCTAGTCCTTGCACTTCTAGATTTTACCAAAATTTTTTAGGTCGAATGTGATGCAAGTCACATGGCAATTGGAGCAGTACTCAGCCAAGAAGGTAGACCAATTGCATTTTTCAGTGAGAAGTTCAATGATGCTAAAAAGAGGTATTCATCATATGATTTGGAAATGTATGCTTTAGTCCAGTCACTCAAGAAGTGGATGCATTACTTGATGCCGAAAGAATTCATAGTATTCACAAATAATCAGGCTCTGAGTTTCATAAACAGCCAGGAAAAGTTGAACCACACACATATGAAATGGGTAGAAACTTTGCAAGCTTTTACTTTCACATTGAAGCATAAGAAAGGAGTCAAAAATAAGGTAGCTGATGCCTTGAGCAGGAGAGCTCTAACAGTCAACCAGATCTAGTTGGAAAGTGTTGGCATTGATTCATTGAAGACCATGTATGATGATGATGAAGATTTTGGAGAGATATATCAGGTATGTACTTCTTTTGGAGATAAATATCATGCTGAGTTCTCTAAATTTTTGATCCAAGATGGATTGCTGTTCAAAGGTGGACACTTGTGTATTCCAAGGTGTTCTATGAGGTTAAACATCATAAAAGAGAAACATTGTGGAGCTATGGCAGGATATTTTGGTTTAGACAAGACTCTTGATCTTGTTCGAAGACATTATTATTGGCCTAAGTTACAATCAGATGTCAGAAAATTTGTAGAGACATGTGTGATATGTTAGAAAGCAAAAGGAAGATCAACTAATGCAGGTTTATATCAGCCTTTACCCATTCCTTCCAGACCATGGGAAAGTATAAGTATGGATTTTGTGTTGGGTTTACCCAAAACTAGAAAAGGATATGATAGTGTTTTTGTTGTAGTGAATAGATTCAGCAAAATGGCACATTTCTTGCCATGCAAAACCACTGCTGATGCTTCATATATTACAGATTTGTTTTTCAAGGAAATAGTAAGAATACATGGATTGCTATTGAGCATAGTGTCAGATAGAGATGTGAAATTCATTGGTCATTTTTGGAGGACTCTTTGGAAGAAACTTGGAACAAATTTGTCTTTCTCATCCGCATATCATCCTCAAACGGATGGACAGACTGAAGTGGTAAATCATTCCTTAGGGAATTTGCTCAGATGTTTGACAAGATAGCATGGAGACAAGTGGGATAATATCCTATCTCAGGCAGAATTTTCCTATAATGATACTGTCAATAGAAGCACGGGGAAATCACCTTTTCAGATAGTCTATGGTATACATCCATGAGGTATTTTGGAGCTGAGAGATCTACCTACAGGAGATTCTATTAGTGCAGATGGAGAAGCTTTTGTAGAAGCCATAAAAAGGTTCATGATCAAGTAAAGACCCAGCTACAATAAACTACCTTGAAGTATAAAGAATATGTTGATAAAAAGAAGAAAGATGTACAGTTTGATGTTGGAGATTTGGTATGGGTTCATTTGAAAAAGGAAAGACTTCCTAAAGGAAAATATACTAAACTCATGCAGAGGAAGATTGGACCATGTCAGATTTTGAAGAAATGTGGGCCAAATGCTTATGAGATACAACTTCCTTCTGATCTTAGTTTATCACCTATATTCAATGTATGTGATTTAACTCTATACAAGCATAATCCAGATGCAGAACAGGAACTACTACAGGATACATCAGCTGATGACATTCCAAAACATGATCCACCATAGTTACAGAAGATTTTAGACACAAGAGTGATCAAGAGGACCAGGAACAAAGAATATCTAGAATATTTGGTGGCTTGGCAGGGAAAACCTGATTCAGAAGTAGTGTGGATGACTGCAGAACAGATCAACCAACATGGTTCTGACCTACATACTCTCATCTCAATTGGACTTGAGATTTCTTCTCTTGGGGAGTGGTGCAGGAGCACCCCTCTAAAATAAAGAATAAGTCTAATTATAGTATGTTTTACATTATGATGTAATAAGGTCCATGTGACCAATTCTTATGTTTTAAGTCAATCTAGGTTTATGTGCAAGTCAGTTAGAAGTTTGTTATGCTAGTTATCCTCTCCCAGCCACTTGGAAGTCTCCCAACCGCTAGGAATTGACTCTGTACTACTCGTGAGGAGTAGATATATATGACCTAGCTCAGTTTGTTTTATATACAGAGATATAGTTGCATAGGAGAAATAGAGACATTGTGTTTTTTGGAGATCAGACTGAGCATTGTGATACAGTGGGGCTGTGATATTTGTATGCATTTCTGTTATTGAATAAAGAAGATCCCGTTGTTTGATTTGTCTAATTTTTGATTTATCTGTGTAGTCAATTTTGATTTTGCAGGTGAAATGGATTCATTCATCCATTCCACCGGTTGATTCTCTGAATCGGTGGAATGGGCATGTACAATAGTTTAGTTTTCTTTTCTATTTTTATGTTCATGCATTTCATGTTTTTGGGATTGATTTATAGCATGCTATGATCTATCCTAGTATCCTCATGTGCTAGGGTTTGAAGGATAAAATCTAAGTTAAGATTGCCCAGGAAACAGATCGGCTCGACCTCAGTGTTTTCTGTGCAAAATTTGTGAAGTTTCACAGGTTTTGGTTGAAATGTACATTTGACGTCTATATAGTGTTTGTATGCGACATACAATATGTGTGTATATCGCTAAATAGATCACGTGTTAAAACATGTTAAAAATGCATGTTTCGAAGGTACAAAGGTGAAACAGTTTGGATATACAATTACTGTGTATATCACTTTTGTTTGTTAGGGACAATTGATGTGTATATTGCTTTTGCATCCAAGGGTCATTTTGTGTGTATCTGTCATTCGCATATTGGGTTCGTATGTTGTGGATTTGGTAAAGTGTCGATATACAATCTCTATGTATATCGATATTGTACATTGGGTCATACAAGTTGTGTGTATACACCTTTTGCATACAATTCGTGTGTATACTGCAATTGCATGTTTGATACAGATCCTGCGTATCCATCAAATGCACTTTATAGTTTGCATATACTGAATGTACATTAAGATGATACAAGCGAAGTCAATGGTCAACCGCCGTTGGAGGGAATATTCCTAGCTATATTCTACAGATGTATATTTTGTGGTTGTATATTTGATTGTATGTCCAAATATACATTCCGCCGATACAAAGGATTTTATACAAAGGTAGTCAGCGGGTCAAACATACATTGAGGGCATATCCAGAGGAATATTTGGTGAATTTATGTTTTGTTTGTATCTAGCACTTGTATATTGGAGATATACATCACGCTTATACATTGTCGAAAGATACATCGGGCGACCGGTAGTGGAGGTAACAAGAACCGGCAATAAGAGGTTAAAGTTTGTATGTTGAGGATTGTACATTTTAAATGTACATTGTTGGAGATAGAAGTCCTAGATACAAAAGTCGACTGACAGTGAGAGTGGAGGTGACCGGCACCGACAGGTCAGAGTTTGCATGTTCTATGTAAAGGAAGCGACAGATACAAATGGACCACGGGTTCGGCAGGTAAATGTCTGTATGTATCATCATGACAACAGTCATCGGAACAACGGAGATTGGTGAGACAGATAGACGAAGTCTTGCCGATAGGCACATAAACGAAAATGCTCATGGGTATCGGGGTGAGATGTATAAGAGGTGCCGATAGTTATTGTTAGGCCGATAGGGTATATCGGTAAGACAGTTAGACAGCTCTTGCTGATGAAATAAGAAATGTCAAATTCCACCATCCCATTAAATGTTTCCCACTGTGGCTCTGCATCATTAGTAGCCTAAGAGTTCTTCTAGGTTAGACAATGATCAGTTGAATAACCTCAAGAGGAAGAAGCTCTATTTTCATTCCAGAGAGCCTTGGGATCCTAAGCACAAGTGTATTGCCCAAGGAAAGGAAAAACAGATAGAATACATCTCAACAGATGAGTCCGTTGAGTCTGAGACACATTTAGAGTAGCATTCAAATGATGATGATTCAATTATAGATGTTGCATCTAAGACATTTGAGAAGGATGTGGAGACCTCCCTACCTACAACCCATATTTTGAGAATTCAGAGAGAGGGGTCATTTAGGATCCGAGGAGTATTGGGTGGACACAAATGCATTACATTACTTGATACAGGTGCCACTCATAACTTCATAGATGAGGGCTTGGTTTCCAAGAGGGGGTTGAAGACAGAGGAGTTTGAAGGTAGTTGATGGATTCATACTCACTTGCACTAGGAGGATTCCCAATTTGACCATCCAGCTAAACAATTGCACTTGCTAGTTAGAGTTATATGTTGTTAGCATGGGTGACATGGATGTTGTCCTGGGTATGAAGTGGTTACATGAGATAGGAGAGTTCACACTCAACTTGAGGACCATGGAAATGAAGTTTGAGGTGAACGGAGTTTGACATGTGCTCAGGGGAATTTTAGATGGTGGGTTGAGAGTAGTTTCTCTCAAGCGGATGGAGAGATTGATTCGACATGATCAAGTGTAGTGGGCAACAAAAGTGATGGTGATGCCTACTATTTCTGAGAAATAGAAGTAAGAGTATCCACCTGACATACAAGATATCTTGACTAAACTCACCAAAGTGTTTAGTGACATTCCACTAGGTAAACCCTGTGACAGGAGTATTGAGCATGTGATCGAGTTGGAGGAGGGTGTAAAACTAGTGATTACTACCTCATACAGGCACCTGAAGAGGTATAAGGATGAGATTGAGAAAGCTATCAAAGAGATTCTCGAGATGGGTTATATTAGACCTAGCAAGAGTCCATTTGTATCATCAGTGGTTCTAGTGAAGAAGAAAGATGGGACTCTTAGAATGTGTATTGACTACAGGGAACTCAACAAGAAAACAATCAAGAACAAGTACCCCATACCCAGAATAGATGAGTTGATTAATGAGTTGCACGGGGCCTATTACTTCTCAAAGATAGATTTGAGATCTGGTTATCACTAGATTTGCGTCAAGGATGAGGATGTAGATAAGACAGCTTTTAGGTGTCACTATGGGCACTTCAAGTTCTTGGTAATGCCATTCAGTTTGACAAATGCACCAACCACCTTCCAATCCTGCATGAACACAGTTTTCTGTGAGCAGTTGAGGAGGTTTGTGTTGATATTTTTTGATGATATATTGATCTACAATAGGACATTGGAGGAACACTTGAAACACATTGACATTGTGTTGAGCATTCTAGAGCGGGAGTCACTGTATGCTAAAATTTCAAAGTGTGAGTTTGGGATGACCTAGTTGTTGTACTTGGGTCATATCATTAGTGCTGGTAGTGTTAAGGTAGACTCAGAGAAAATTTGGGCAATAGTGGATTGGCCGCCACCAAAGAATCTCACTCAGCTAAAGAGATTCCTTGGTCTTTGTGGATATTACCGTAGGTTCATGAAGGGGTTTTCTTAGTCAGCTATACCCCTCATAGATTTGACTCATAAGGATGCATTTAGTTGGATAGGAGGTACACATGAGTACTTCGACAAGTTTAAGGAGATTATGATTACATGTCCAGTGTTGGCAATACCAGACTTCAGCAAACCTTTTAAGTTGCAGTGTGATGCCTTAGGAGAAGACATTGGTGTGGTAATCATGCAGGATAAGAACCCCATAGCATTTGAGAGCAAGAAGTTGAGGGGTGTGGAATAGAGTTACAATATTTATGACAAGGAGATGTTATCAATAATGCATGCATTGGCTAAATTTAGACAATATATGGTGGGCAACAAATTTGTAGTTAAAACAAATCATAACAATCTGAAACATTTCCTTGGGCAGAAGGATCCAAATGAGAGGCAACAAAAGTGGGTCAGCAAGCTTCAAGCCTACGACTTTGACATTGTTTATGTCAAAGGTAAAAAGAACATTATTGCCAATGCATTATCCAGGAGGCCCCATTTGTGTGCATTAGGTGCTATTGTAGATGATTGGAGGGAGATGATATCTGTAGAATATGCAAAGTACAAGTGGGCTACTTGAATAATTGATGGAACTATCAAAGATGACAAGGACACAATGATAAATGATTTAATCATTTACAAGGATAGGATCTTCTTGGTGCCAGGTTCAGAGATGAAGCATAAAGTTTTGAGGGCATTCCATGACTTGCCTATGGTAGGACACTCGGGGTACTTCAAAACTTATAGATAGGTCAGAGAGAGGTTCACCTAGAAGGGCCTCAAGACAGAAGTGATGTGGTATGTGAGAGAGTGCCCGATATGCCAGCATAACAAATAGGAGCACTCATTTCTAGGAGGATTATTGCAGCCCCTACCCATTCCTAAGAAGAAGTGGGATAGCATCTCTATAGACTTTATCACAAGTTTACCAAAAAGTCCAAGGCAGGGATTGTATTTTCATGGTGGTGGACAAATTGATGAAGTATGCATACTTCTTTGCCATCCCAACCACCTACACTACAACTCAGGTTGCAAAGTTGTTTTTTCATGAGGTATTCCATCTTCATGGGTTGCCACAGAACATTGTCAGTGATAGGGATAGAAGGTTCATCAGCAATTTTTGGCATGAGCTCTTCAGGTTGACAGGGATAGAGCTCACCTCTAGCATGAGCTACCACCCTCGAACAAATGGTCAGATAGAGATAGTTAATAAATGGGTGGAAGGATACCTCCAAAATTATGTTTCAGGGTAGCAGAAGGCATGGATTAAGTGGCTTCACATGGGGGAGTACTATTAGAATTCCACTTACCACATGTCTATTCAGATGTCACCCTTTATGGCTTTGTATGGGTATGAGGCACTGGGCTTTGTTGATTTGTGGTTTGGTTATACCAGATTGTCTAAGGCCAAAGACCTTCTTTAGGAAAGCCAAGATATCATGAGGTCTTTAAAAGAGAACATGCAGAAAGCTTAGAATCAGCAAAAGCAGTATGCAGATTAGTAGAGGACTGAGCGATCATTTGAGGTGGGTGACATGGTGTATTTAATGCTGCAGCTTTATAGATAGTCCACTCTCAAGAAAAGTGGAGCAGAGAAACATAAGCCATGGTATTATGGACCTTTCAGAATCTCCAAGAGGATTGGAGAAGTCGCTTATAAGTTAGAACTTCCAACAGGTAGCAGGGTACATAATGTGTTTCATGTATCTTGCCTCAAGAAGGCACTGGGGCATAATGTGACACCTTCAGTTGAGTTACCTCCTCTGGATGAAGAGGGGAAGTTGATTTTTGTACCCGAGGAAATAATTGACACCAGGGAACGTAATTTGAGGAGGAGAATTATCAGAGAGTACCTAGCAAAATGGAAGAACCTACTGGTTGATGATGCTACTTGGGAAAATGAGAAGATATTGGGGCATCCTGATTTGAGATTACTTGAGGTAAGCAATCTTAGGGAGGGTGGACTATAATGTCCCCTTCATGATACATGGTTAGTCCATCATTAGGTTCCTATGGACTAGCAGTTTGGTTAGGGAACTGTGGTTAGTTTGGCAATGGTGGTGTTTGTCAGTGATGGAGTTGTGGTCCAAGTTTAGTGGATCCAGTTGGCACCTTTAGTGTGGCTCCATTTGTTCTTGGTTGTTACTTACTATTTTTAGTAAGTTCAGGTTTAGTGTCAGTTCAGTATTTTTAGAGTGGGGTCAAATTTGTCTCGTCGAGGGATTTTTGATGCGCTATAGATCATTACATTCCGACACTGTCTTCATATTTATTTTAAAGTCTGAAGTTATTAATGTTATATCTAATTGGGACTTTATAAATATTAAAGAAAATGAGACTTTATGAGAAATGAAGACATAAAGTAAGTCTTGACCATGGGCGCCCATCCCTAGGAGGAAAAAGTAATTTTAAAATTATAATATTCCCTCTCTAATTCCAACGCTCAACTTGAGGAGGGAAATAAAAGATCGAAAGAAAGCTCATTTGGATATGCTATGTTTGATATTTCTCTTTATGAGCTCTATTAGGGTTTTGAAGGTTTGAGGATTCGAACTAGGCTCTTGGAGAGGAAAACTCCCTGAGTGATGACATTCTATAGGTGTGCAAACTAGCCAAAGGTGCCATTGATGGTGGATGCATCTAGTATTCACATTGGTGCTTCAATGGAGTTCATATGACAAGGCACTTGGCATATCTCTTGCATATTATTCTGAGTTCTTCATAATCAGAATTAGAGATCAGTTGCTTGAGGATATTAGAGTTGGTAACATATTGTTTTGGACTATATTTTATTGCTATTGTTGGTCATACTGCTCCAGCTAGGCCGTACTCTTTGTGGGGACTATTTTTGGTGTGTTTTTGGCATATTCTCTTCTCCATCTTGGTTTTCCAACACTGGAGGTTATTGCAGATTATTTTATGAGTAGTTTCAAGGAGTCTTGAGTGGTGTTTATTGCAGTCTACCTACAACTAGTCGTACACCTTCCATGGGGGATGTGGGTCATTGGGGACTGACCACTCTTTGATCTTAGCTTCTTTTTCTCACTCAACTTTGGCATTTAGGAGTATTGATGCTGTTGATATTATTTGTATTTCATATAATTCATACTCTAGGGAGATTCGAAGTGTTTCTATGATACCCACTTGCTAGTACCCTCTCAGCATATGTATCAAGTTGCAAAAATCAATATGGGTATTGTCATAGTAATTGATATTTGGCTATTTTGATATCTGGGTCTTTGTTATTTTCTTCATATCTATTGTACTTTTTCTGGGTTTGCATTCTATGCTCTATATTGTATGCTTCGACAACACATCTGTAGGAAAATGGTAAACCCCTTATGCATTCTTCTGTCTAGTCTAAAAGATCACACTAAAAATAAAAATAAAACACAAAAAGATCTTTAGAAAATTACAAATAGGTACGGCACATTACATTCCCACACCTGTAACCTACACACAAGAAGAAAAGGGGTTTGGGGGTTATGGTATTTAGGGATTTTCCTCAGTCAAATCTTGGGTTTGAATTCAATCTTTCCCAACACCATTGTTAGAGAGAGAGAGTGTGTGTCCTTGTAGGACAAGGGCTAAAGATAATCCAAATGATGATGAAATGGTTAAAACACAATGATAATGTCACCTTGGAGGTGAGGTCCTTAGGAGGATGAATATTCTTCAACTCATAAGGATCCTGATGATGATTCCAAATCTGCAACAAACACAATACTAACACAAATCTATAACAATAACACAATGAATGCCTTGAATGCTCCTTTGCTCAATATCATAACCTTGCTATCATCAAATTCCCACAAAATGAATTCAAACACTTGTTTATATATGCTATCACGTTAAACTTTTGCAAATTAATTGAAAGAGCTAACAAGGAAGGACCCATTTAAAAGTCCTATGCTAACATCCCTTAAATTTTACCCTGACCAATCAGGGTAGACTTGGGCACAAGCGCCCAAGTCCCAAGGTGCCTTTTTTGTTCGGGACCTAAGCATTAAAAGGGTCTCTAGTTCCCATTTGACATGGGTTTCAGGGGATTTCTCATCAGGATGAATATTTTTGCTTGTAGAGTGTTAACACGGGGACCTAGGAGGTAAATTAGGAGGTAAAAAGACATGTGTCCACTTTTTAATCCATAACATTTAGCTCCCACTTTAATGTGTGTGTGATCCTACAATTCAACACATGTATTAAAGTACGATCGAAGCATATCAAAACACATCAAACATATCAAACACTAGAATGAAGAAACACCCTAAGCTTGAAGGACTATTTCTATCCCCCAGACTTAGGCAAACATAAGAAAACACTTAGAAGTCACGTAAGACATAGTGAATACAGTAAGGAAGCACACAATACATAGAGAAGATAGTGAAAGCACACAATACATAGAGAAGACATGAACACAGTCATGCAAGACATAAAGAAGACATGAAGAGAACACATGATTAAGCAATTACATATCTATATATGTAATGCCAAAGTAAATAAAACACACAGCATAGGGGGCTCATTGCCACGCGACTTTAGACCACACAAAAACACACAAAATACATACAACATGTGGGGTGGGGGGGCTCATTGCCACACGACTTTAGACCATGCTACAAGAATGCAAAACACATAAGGAAGAAACATAAAACACACGGAATACACGATCGATGAATAGTATGTTGTCAACACACTATACATCTTATACACGGAAAACACAAGCAATAGGAAGGACCTCGTCACTGCACTCCACTATCTAAAACATCCCAAGCACACCTGACAGTTGAGCTATGCTACCACAACCACCAAAGACACACTGAAGGGTGAATCACTCAAGATCCAACCTTGCCTCATGATGAAGACTTTGTTTAAAAGGATGTGTACTAGTTCAAGAGATGCACCATCCCGCCTCGTGATGAGGGCTTTATGTAAAAGGATGCACACTAGCTCAAGAGATATGCCATCCCACCTCGTGATGAGGGATTTGTTCAAAAAGGGTGTGCACTAGCTCAAGACATACACCACCCCACCTTTCATAGAAGGGCCTTTGCTTAAAAGGATGCGCACGAGCTCAAGAGATGTACGCCATCCCGTCTTGTGATGAGGGCTTACAAACACACTTTGTCAGTGTAAAAGTAATCAAGTAGATACCATTATATATGCCCCCACCTTAAGGTTGTTGATCCTGCTTGATAAAGTGAAAACATGCGGGAACAAGAGCTTTCGCAAAGCCCATGCCTCGAAGTGGCATGTGCCACGATCGTCGAATGGTCCCACAGACACATCAAGATTAATTGCTAAGATAATCAACAAGATATAAGCTTTGGTTAGAAAATCTTATCTAAAATAACAACCAAATCAATTCATGAAAGCTATGCAGAAATTGTATATCAAGTTCACATAAAAGACCAAGGCTGCACTGTCAGGTTTAGAACCGAGTATAGCCATGAGGTTATACTATAGGTATCTCAAAATCGAGTGTAGCAACACGGTAAGATACAAAACGATCCAAAGTGCATAGTGTTGATGGTGGTTTTAGCACACAACAATGTAGATGAAATGCAGGGTATCTCACCTCTCTTGAAAAAGGTATCCTATCCTAGATAGGACTACCCCAAGGTTTATACAACTAGGTCTTAGCTTGCAGTAATAACTTCAATGGAATGTATCAACTGTGCCAATAAGGGGACTTACATGTAATTGATAGGGTTTACAAACTATTACAACAAAGCGTGTAAGCTGCCCTATGATATCTTTAGCAGATTTGAAATATGATTACTTCTTAGAAACCTAAAACTAACAAATGTTTATAAAGAAAATGCAAAAGGATAATGGTTTAGAGAGAAATCCTAAGTGATAGTCACAATGAAGAGAATGATGTTGCTAGACAAACACTTTCATTAATCACTCTCTATTTTAGCAGGCTACAGAAACCACAATGTTGCAGAAAATGATGCAATCTTCAATGGAGGCTTAAGATTTTCAAAGTACATTCATTCATTAAATACCCAGATCATGGCACAATTTAACTTATGAGATGCAATCGAACTGAATTCAATAGAAAGGCCTAGGCTAACTATGCACAGTAACTTACAATCAACAAGCACTAATAGTATGGACTAAAGTGTTCATCAAATACCTTCAATTTTCATTCAACATTGTAATAACACATCTAATTAATCTAGATTTGAAGTGAACCATGAAAAATGAAAATAGACAACACAATATGCAAATTCTAGTAACCTACGAAGCTTGCTTTGTATTAATCAAAATTTTGGCATAGTCTCAACAATTCACTATCAAGAGTCTGTTACAATGAGAGAAAGGATGCCCCTTTTTATAGAGGAGGCACCGTACCAAGTTTTTGATGGATGGTGGAGATTAACTCAACACCAATGGCCAAGATTTACATTTCATTTAATGAAATACAGCAGTTTGTTACATTTTCGTGTTTACATTTGTCCTCTAGGAAAAAGAAAATACAACCTAAAAATACATTGAAATTGGACAAAATGACTACCCATTTGGCTGTATATGGTGAAGAGCCAATTTACAAGACAAAATAAAGTCAAAATAAGGTCACATGACCCTTGAAATCTGGAGTTGACATGGAGTGACATGATTTTAATATTTGAGCAGGAATATTCTATTGATCCTCGTCATCCAAATTGACTTTATTCTTCTTTACTTCTATGTTGTGGTAGGTTGTGAGTGCTGACAATGCTAGATTAATGTCTGCCAGATCTAGATCTTTGATATAATCTATTTTGAATCTCAGTTGGTCAACCTGCTATGAAAATGTGCAGTATACTACATCTCTTGATCTTCTATTTCTTTTGAATTCTAGAAATACCACCCAGAGATCACTAACTTTTTACAATTTCCTGATCATATTAAGAGGTGACTCTCCATGAATAACATGATGCAGTTTATTTTTACATTCCTGCATATTAATTGGAGCCATATCATCAAGATCAAAATTTGTGCAGGCTCTTAATACATCATTTATTTTAAAGATTACTTCCATGATTTGGGCTCTTGTTGTGCTAAAAGAATCTCTAGCCTTATCAAAAACTTCCTTTCTCAGTGCAATCAATTCTAACCATTATTCTGGCTTATCCAATCTGTCCTAGGTTAGAATACCTTCTGCTAACAATACCTCATCAGGAAGATTTTTCATGGTCTTCACCCTAGGATGCACATGGGAGTAATAATCTTGTATGTAGTACAATCATTCTTCACCTCCTCCCATTCAGACTTTATAATGTAAAAATCCTTATGTAATTCTATAGCAAAAAGTATCACTTTACATCCCTCTACATAAACCTTATGCAACCATTCATCTGTGGTTGCTGTAGTAGTCTTGATCTTATCAAAATAAGTTAACTCCTCTTTGGAAAGAAGAGAGGATGGTGTCTCTGGTTGTCCATTAGAATTCATTGGTTTCATCAAAAACGTAATACAAGCCCCGAGCTCTTCATTTTACTATTTTAGTTGTTGCTTCATTAGCTCATCTTTATTTAATTGGTCCAAAATGGTCCAGACACAGACCCTCTGAATTCATCAATTTACCGCTCTCTTGATGCAAGCCCCAAATTTATTTTTGTGACTGTATAGTCTTCAGGTCTTACATCCTCCTTATTGGCTTGTTCTAGAGGGACAACCACTTTTGCAATTCTAGATCCAGTTGCATCCTTGTAAATTTTAGACTGGACTTTAGCTTTCTCTGTTTCTTTGGTTTTTCTAATCTAGCTAGGAAAGTGTCGAAGTCTAATGACATTAACTCTACCTCTTGGGTTTTATTACTCAATCTTTGTTGTAGCCAATCTAGTGCAGTGGAAGGATATTGTGGATAGTCAATGTGACTATCTCCCTTATTCAAAGAATCATCTATGTTAATTTTTTCTTCCCCTTGAGCATGATCTATCCCCCTGTCATCTAATTCATTATGATCCAGTGCTTGTTCCATCTGTTAATTAGATTCAACATCTTTAATGGGTGATTCAGGTTGCTCCAATTGTTTCAAATTTTCTATCACAACCTATTGTGCAACCTTTAGAATTGAATCACTAACCTCCTTATTAGGACTATCTTCTATGTTTATTATATTTGTAGCACCAGAATCCATAAGGAGGGCCTATGCAGTGTCATATTTGTTCATGTCTCCTTTTGAATCCAATTCTACACAGACTTTTTCAATGCCTGGTAGTAAGGGGATTGGAAGAGGTGCAGGCATTGGCAGTTTTGTAGTGTCATTAAATGGCTTAGTCAAAGAATCATTAAAGGCCATTAAAGAGTTAGTTGCAACAGGAGGTAAATACAACTTAGAAAGATTGGCAAATGATGCAAATCTCGTAAAAGGAGAGGGAGGAGAGGACAACAAAGAAGAAATGGAAAGTGGAGTGGAAAGATTGAGAGTTGGTAAGGTGAAAGGTGGTGATGACAAGATGGTAGAAATGGGTGGCAGAGAGAATTATGTGGAGAAAGAGGTGGATGAGATGGAGTGGATGGTAGATGAAATTGATAGAGGTGCAGAGGTGGATATGGAAGAGATAGATGGTAGAGACATGGTGGAAATGGAAGGTAATGAGGACATGGAAGAGATGATAGAGAAAATGGTAGATGGAGAGAGGGAACTAGGTGAACTTGAGTCTACTGCCAAAGGAGAGGATGCAATAGCAATGGTAGGTGAAGGAACATGTGATGAGGTGTCTAGAGTAGAGGAGGAAGATGTTGTTGTGCTTGATGGGAGTGGGGAGAAAATAGGTGTAGTTGTGTTCACAGTAGAAGCAATAGTGGTTGCAGTAGTTGTTGCTACCTTTGGCTTTTTTGCCTTCGAGGTCTCTCCTCTTGCACTGGGCATATCTTTCCCTTTTTCGACTCTTGTTCTTGTGGAAGGAGGAAGATATTTCTTCTATAGTTTAGGGGCATCTTTCTTATCCTTCCTCATTTTTGCCAAAGGAATATGTTCCTCACCATCTACATCAGTTTCCTAGGCTGCCCCTTGCCATATAGCATATTCTATTTCTAAAGGTTGATCTTCTTCGTCACTGCTAACCTTTTCTGGGGCATATTTTGTTTAAGTTAGGGGTGTACCTGCTTTCCTTAAAGCTGCAATTTGATTTCTAACCCAATTCTTGCTCAACTTTACTATATTTTCCATGGCCTCATCAAGTGAGCTCTTGTCTGAGTCAGCCAAGTTAGGGAAAGGAATGGGCTGATTGAATAATGCCTCCCATGGCTCCCTTTGTATCATGTTATCATCTTCCGTCATTTGATCTGGGACTTGTATTATATGAAACCTCTTAATAAAATCTAGTAACAACCTGGAATAATTCCTTCTCAGCACTTCATAGTCATCCCCACAGTATGCCCAAAAATCATCTAGATGTCCTTTATGGCATAGTTTTTTGCTCACATACTTCTTCATTACCCCAAATGGATCAAAATGCCTCCTCTTGATATGTAGGTGGAGATTCAGTAACTGTAATTCAGTATTAGAGTGTTCTGTTGTTCCAAGAGTGGTGCAAGAGTAATTGCCCTTTCCTAATAGGATTGGGAACTTAATAGAGGCTATGTGCAAGTGTCTCAGTTTCTCTACACATGGAAGGAGTTTCCTCATCAATTCAAGGAGCACTACCTCGTTAGTAGGGTAGCGTGGCAGCCTGTATGGTGCTCTTGTGAAACCTTGAACTCTCAGATAAGTAAATTTCTAAAATTGAATATACCATCTCCCATATGTTTGTACCACAGTTGCAGCTTCAGGGGTCAATCTCATTGCAATGTTATATTGAAGGATCTAAGTAATGTGCATGGTAAAGGCATCATTAACTCATTTATAATGTACTAGAGATTGGGAGTTCTCAAATTGTGTATAACATTCATATACTTTAAACTGTCCATCAACTTTTCCAACAATTCCTAACCTAGAGAGTCCAGGATATACCACTTGTCTTGCCAGAGTATACACTATGTAAGATGTGCACCTGAAGGTTTCTTTTGTGCTGAAGGCAACAAAGGCCTCATGAATATTGTTGCTAAGAATTTGAGCCTAGTGTATCTTCTTTTCTCCATGTAAGATCTCCTCAATAAATGCAAACATCCACCCTTCAAACATTGAAGCAGTGGGCAATCCCATAATTCTGCTCAGGAGTGTTACTAGATATCCAATTTCTTCCTTCAAATCACTCCTATACAAAGTGTAAGGGAGTTTTGATAGAGTGGACCTTTTATGCTTCATCCAAGCTTTATTTATCTATTTCCTACAACTCTCTGTGTCCTTCTTATACATCTTATCAGCTTCTTCTTTGTCCATCAGGGAAAGATTTGGGAATACAAGTATGTCAAAGATTTCTGCAATAGACTATGCACCTAGGTTTGCCAAAACCTGCCCATCCTGGGTCTAAATAGTTCTGGTTGCTTGGTCATACCTACTAGCACAAGCTACAACAAATTCTAGGCATTGCATTGATGTAGGAAATGCAGCTGCTTCACTTATCCCATTGTCTCTGATCTTCTTTGCCAGTGGAGTGGGATTAGGCCCTAAGACTCTGATTCTAAATTCTTTTATATCTATGTGCCCTAGGTCTGTATCTCCAATGTTTTTCCATTCTGAGGTGATTTTGGTCATTGAGGGATCCCTTTGAACTCATACTTCATGTAGGTAGCTTGAGTAGATATTTATCCTACAGGACTGGACCTAATAAGTCAATTTTGAAATTCAGTTGTCCTAGGAATTCTAGACATAGGTGTTTTAGACAGCCAATTGATTATATTTTAGTTCCTAAGTCAAGAATTGTCATAAAACCTATTCAAAATCCTTTGAAATCTATTTGTTAGGCTAAAGATATGCATGTTACCTTACCCTTTAACACTTATTACACACATATACAAAATAATCAATCAAAGTAGTCCAACAAGCTTTCAGGACCCTGTTGGACTTGTGCAATAAATGCTAGCTCTAGATGCATAAATTTTCCAAATTTAATGAAAACATGCAAATTATCATCACTTCATCTCTAAAATCAAATTACCTAGACAAATAAGTTTTCTTTCCATAGAGAATTTCAAAAAATAAAAATATGCAAAGGGCTTGCGGGGTTTTGAAGGTCTACAGGATGAAGCAGGGAAATCAAGTGCTACCAGACAACGGAAAAATTAAGTGCTACCGAACAACGAGGAAATCAGGATGTGCATCAAAGGCATATTTTAGTGCAACGTAGTAGGTAGGTTTTTTAGTACAAAGGTAGATAATGCTATGTCAGCGGCAATTTTACCTCCTACTGGATGGCGGGGAATTTGGCGTCTAATGGATATGTGTTGTTGAATCAATTTTTAGCGCCGATCCTATTGAACATGATTTTAGTGTTGAATGTGCAAACCTTAGTGAGTGGGGGAAATGAGGGATACTGGATTGTGCAGGTTTTGCCCCCTGTCGATATATGTAGTAGGGGCCCTTTTTAGTGCAAATCCAGTATGGGTCGATTTTAGTGCTAAGTGTTTTTAACTCTACATGGGATTTGATTTGGGAAACGTTTTGCAGGGATTTTGGTAGGTAATGGATAAGTGCGGTAAAGGTCTTTTTCCCTACAAATGAGATGACAATGAAATTTAGCACTAAGTGCTCTTTCTACACTTCACAAAAGATCATGATTTCAAAGGTTTCATCTACCAAATTTGAACTTTGGCATAGGTTTAGGGTTTTGATGCATATGAGATCTTAATGATTAAAAAGACCCTAATTTCTACATTTTTGGAAGATTAAACCATCATACAGACATGAAATGTTCTAATAACAAAACCTAAGTTGCCATATATGAATCTCATCAACATAATATACATAGTGAAACATGAGAAATGACCTTAAATTCAAAGCAGACATCGCTTAAAAGATTTCACAAAGGAAAGAGAGCAATTCATACAGAAACCCATAACTGTAAACCAACATCTAATGCGACACATACCCCAAATCACAATATTTTAAAATGCAAAACAAAGAAGATTCAAGGCACCAACCTGTGTTTGAAAAAAAAACACGAGAATAAGAGTGTATTTTCATTGAATCATGCTCTTGATTGTTGCAACATGCCACTAAATCACTTGAAACCATTATGTAGAGCTCTTAGTAGGTTTTTTGAATGCAAAATAAGCTTAAACAATGAAGCTAAAAGCTTTTATATCCCCTGATCAATCTTCCATTAATGCAAAGTACAAAGATAGCATGGCACGCAAAAAGCTCAGCAGGGTTTTTTGAACCTACTGACTTAGCGGGATTTTAGGCATCTACTGACTATGTGCAGTGCAATGTTTTTTTTTTGTAGGTCTAGTATGGGTCAATTTTAGCGCAAGGGATCCTTAGCGTTAATATCTAGTGGAAATGGATTGTGAGCAAATGCATTACCTTAGTATTTTAGAGAAAGCTAGTTGATTGGATGCCAGCACTAATATCCCATGCAACTGGATTTTAGTACAAAGGCTCTTTAGAGCCTTTAGAACTTGATGAAAAAGGGATCTATCTTAACTTAACTCAATTTCTCAAGGACTTGAACATGTTTTCACCTGATAGATGCTAGATTGACCCACATGTGGACATATTTGATCTTGCAAACTCATTATTACCTCAAATGGAATTGATAGAAACTAAGCCAAACTTCAAGCAAAGTAGAGAAAAGGGGGGTCTCCATTTGATAAAATGGGGCGTGTGTGCAAGGCACAACAAATGGCGACTCTACTAGAGAAATGTTCCAAAGCATTTCAAAGATAAACACTAGTTTCAAACCTGGAATCTCTATGTTTCCCAGATATTAAACGTAAACAACAAGATACCATATCAAAGAAGTGAAAATCACTAACTTAGAATGACTATTCATATCCCAAAGGCCTAAGTGTGTGCAATTGTATTAATTCCCATCTTTCAACAACCAAGATCATCACCACGGAACCTGTGTCAAGCTACATAAAGAATTAACACCTCATGAACTTTCTTGAATGGAAGGTGAATGAGAGAAGCAGGACGTGCATGTGGAGATGGAGTGGATAGAGTGAAAATGGAAATGACATGATGGAGTGGCAAGTGAGAAATGGCGTACTGAGAGCAACTTACCATGATGCATGTTTACTAGGTTTTCATCATGGTACTTATCCAAGGTGCCACCGGAGGTGATTTTCACCTTTGTATGAAGGGATTTCTCTTTACAAATTTCTTTTGACATATACTAAGATAGCAGAAGAGGTATGGACAAAAGAACCCAATTGTCTAGTTCCATGAAAGAATGTAGTCCACACCAAATATTATATATCATTGCAAAAAAACCCTGTTGAACTACCATGCTCAGCACTGATGGTAAGGATAAGTGAATTATGAAGTGCACTATGAAATGTCAAGTGAAAAGGCAAAGATCATGTTGTGAAAGATGGCAAATTGAGGACTTCCCAAAAAACATAGACCACAATGAGGTGAGACAAATGTACGGGAAATGGATGAAAATGGGGAATGGAGGGATATGAAACTGGTGGAAAGTGGCGGAAGATCATGACCAACGGCTACACACACTGACATAAACATAGGAGCTTAGGTGTGGAGAGGGGTATAAAGAAATGCTTACTCGTGGAATGGAGGGTGTGAAATGTCAGATACCCGCATAAACTATTTAAATTTTTTTATTTATTTATGCTTCTTTCATGTACAGGATGAAAGGATTTAAGACCGTGAATAGAATGAGATTTTGTATGGTTGGAATGGATGGAATGTGGATTATCTAGAACTTGGAAATATGGATGCCCTTATGACTTGCCCTTTTTACTTACATAATTTTGAAATCCTTTTCTTTGACCGTTTCTACGAGGGGGACATATATTCAGATAGTCTATTGAATGTACTGTGATTTTATTTTCTGACATTATCTGGCTTTTGAATGAGGGCTCCTCAGGCAAGAAGTAAATGGTTTTGTCGTATGATTGAGTCATCTAGATATGAACTTCCAAATCCTATGGGTAAGGCAAAAGGGGGTGAATGGAAGCTCCTTGTTTAAACGGTGTGCACATTTTCTAACCATGACCTAGGATTCAATGGAATGAGTTAAGGGGGAGGCTGATGAACTTAAAAAAGGCTAAAAATTTTGAAATTGGAGGTGCTGGAATAGCAATGGTGGAATAAATGAAGGAGGGTGTATGTGGTCACATGCCTTTGAGGTATGTAAGATCATGAAATGGTTGTAGGATCATGGAATGAAATGGCCATTTATGCCATGGGAATATAATGGGAACTACAGCAGGGAGTTGTGGACTGAGGAAAAATGGAGGATGTACCAACATATTGAGACTAATGTACCTTGGGGTAGGTATTCAGAGTTGGGTGAGCATGCGAAAATACCAATATGAGCTTAAGGATATCGTGTTGACAAAGGTCAAGAGCTTGACTTTGATAGTTCATTCATTGAAATATGCAGTGACAGTGGACTATTAAATATTTGGACACTAGACTTGAGTGCATTACTCAATGAAGAAAATGGAGTGGGTGGAGGTGGTTGCAATCTACATTAAATGGTATATGAAAAGATAGTTCATGGTGTGAGATTTTAGGATTTTCACTTAACCCAAGCACACACATATTCCTTTGGAAGCATTAGGATAATCTAAAGATGTGAGAGATATAAGACCTGAAGATACTTCAAGCAGGGCTGAACTAGCGACTCTTTTTCCATGAACAAGCATCATACCATCTAAGAGTAAAAATAGAACCCACAGGAAGACTTGAGTGGAAAACTAAAGTTTCTCAAAGAAATCCTCCAAATTACTTACCCAAAGAGGACCTTTTGCTAGTCTGCACAGCTAGCCACCACCTTCAAGAAATGGAGAACCCCAGCAAAGCAAGCATAGGGAGCAAAAGCAAAGCAAGCAAAGCGACCACCCTAAGCAAAAACAAACTACTCTAAGGAAATCAACTGATCTAAGTAACTTAGCAAACTACCCTATTGGAAACTAACAACCAAGGAAAACATAAAAAAAAAGTAAAAACTAAACTAGAACAACACACTAACCTAACCAAAACAAAACAAAACAAACTAAAGATTACTATGTACACAAAAGAAGGCACAGGTGCCTCCTAAGCCTAAAAATAGTGCTTTAGGAACTACCCATTTACAAGAAGTAGGAGTTCCTCACCAGTGATTGTCTTCAACCTGTACGTACTATCCCCTAGGATCTCAGCTATTTGGTAGGGGCCTAACCACAATGTATCAAACTTGTGATGTCTGCCCTTCTTCTCATGGGCTTTCTCCCAATACAGGACCAAATTAGAAATGTGGAAAGCCTTGACCTTGGCTCTCTTGTCAAACCAACGCTTTACTACACCTTGGTGTTTGGCAAAGTTTTCTATCATAGCATTGCATTTTTCTTCTAGACTGAAATTTTGTCATCTAGCTCTAGGTAGTTTTGTATGAATTGCAGCATAGGAATTCACAAATGGATGGGAAAAATAGGTTCCAACCCATACTAGGTGATATGGTGAAGTACCTAAGGCAGCCTTGTGTCTAATCCCATCTACCCATAAGACAAATATGAGTTGTGTGTGCCAGTCTCTAGGATTTTTATCAAGCAGCCTTTTAATGACTTCAAGCAAGTTTTTGTTTGTTGACTTAGCTACCCCATTCCCTTGAGGATAATAGTTAGATGAAAACTTTAGTACAATACCATAGTCAAAATCCCAGTTTGAAAAGCGTAAAGAAGAGAATGTAGGCCTATTATCACAAACCAAAGAAAAAGGATAGCCAAACCTTGTAATGATATTCTTCTCAGGAAACTTGATTACCACCTCAATTGTACATTGCTTACAAGCTTGCGCTTCAGACCATCTTGTACAATAGTCAGTTATGGTTAGAATGTACATGTGGCCCACAGAAGAAGGTGGATTGATCATACCAATGAAGTCGAGGCCTCATTGAGCGAATGGGTGTACCTCCACCACTGGCTGTAATGGAATAGCGAGATTCCTCTCCCTTGTAGCAGCAACCTGGCATATATGATAGGTTCAGGTATGTGCATGGGCATCCTTGAACAATGTGGGCCAATAGTACCCAACCTGAAGGATCTGGTTTGCTGTAGAATGAGCTAAACCATGGCCTGTCCCAAACTTTTCATGAAAACTGGTTAAAACTTGAGCCACTTCTATATTGTCCACACACCTTAAGTAAATTCCTTCATAATTCCTCTTGTATAAGACTGATTCTTTAACCATGAAACTACTGCTTTTCAGCCTTAAATCTCTTCTTTGAACTGAATTTAGGTGGGGTGGACATTGTTGGTTAAGAAGGTAAAACAATATATCTCCATACCATTCATCTTTTGAAATATCCTCCAACATATACTGTGGGGATACCAACCTGGGATCTATTTCTGCCATGGTCTTAGTAAGCACTTGTCCTCGCACCAATTTCATAGGTTATATCAGCAGGTCAAACAACTATAGTATCATGACCCATTTCCCTCTTCGTTCACCTAATTCGTTATGCATCAACAATGCTTTAACTACAGCATCGGGAATAACAATAGTCACTCTACTTCTTAGAATGTAATGTCAAAATTTCTTAACTGCTTTAACTAGAATATAGGCTTGTTTCTCCACATTCGGGTATGCCAGTTCAACATCCTTCAGTGGGCTACTCATAAAAGTGATTAGGCATTCATCCTCAACTCTCTGTTTCTATGTTAACATAGAGGCACAAGTGTGGTCCGAAGCAAAGGAGTATATACAAAATGGCAAGGTATAATCTGGACTCACTAGTACTGGAGCATTAGCTATGGCCTACTTGATTTATGTAAAGGTAGCCTTGGCCTCTTGCATCCACTTGATCTTAGCATCATGTTTTAGCATTGCATTTAGAGGTTAGACAATCTCAACAAAACTAGTAATGAACTTGAAGATGAAGTTGATCTTACCAAAATAAGACTTTAACTCCTTACTGGTTGGAGGCTGAATCTTTAGGATAGCATGGAGTCTGTCAGGATCTACTGATATACCTTCTTCTGAAATTATGTGTCCTAACAGCTTACCTTCAGTGACCCTGAAGACACATTTCTTGGGATTTAATGAAATCCCATAATCTTTGCACCTTTGCAATACTTTCCTCAAATTAGAGATGTGGTCACCCCTCTTCTTGGAGAATATGGTTAGATCATCCTTATAAATATTTATGCATTTTCCTACCAAACCTTTGAAAGCAATGTCCATGGTGCATTGGAATGTTGCCCTTGCATTTATTAGACTAAATGGCATCCTCCGATATGCATAGATCCCCCACTTACTAAAAGGAAGGAATGTATGCAGAAAATGCTTCCTACACTGATCTAATGAGGAGAGATTTATACAAATTTCTTTCACAGTTATAGATTAAGATGTACATTAATAGAAAATAATAACAATTTCCAAATGCACACACAAAACTCACAACACAAGATATACGTGGGGAAAACGCTTTCAGGTAAAAACCCCACACTCTAAAGCTGCCCAATATATTATTCAGGAATCACGAAGATTACAATATACTTGTAGAGAAAGCTTTTACAAGAGTATACGCAACCAAAGATCTAGGAGGTAATTTGACATCTATAATATTCTTACATACAACCTCCATCTCAAGTTCCTGATATATAGGAGATACAATACAACACATCGCCAACGATAATTACAAAACCATGAGCTAAAACCACCCAAAAGTGGTGCCCAAACTATCTCCAACCAAATATGCCTTGTGATGTGCCAAACCACACACCAACATGTGTAACTCTCCCCTTTACAACTTTTTTATGTGTCCAACATGTTTTTACATTTCCCAAAACAGAAGGTCCAACTTCCGGAGGCCATAACTTTTGATTCAGGTGTCCGATTGACAAACTGTTTTATGCGTCAGAAAGCTTGTGAAGAGATCTATCACCCTATAATCTGCTATGCTGGTTATCCCAATTTTTGGGACATTTAGAGAAGTTTCAATTCTGGTATTTGAGTTCAAAGACTTTTTCTGGCAGTTTCAAAAAATAGAAACTTTAATATCTCGTGATCTAGATATGATCTTGAGATGAAACTCACCTGAGATGTTCACTTAGTTGTTTCACACCTTCTAGGAAAAATTTCAAGTCATTCCAAGCTTAATCAAAGAATTTACTAAAAATAATAAGTCTCACTATTTTTAGCTCTCTTGGAAACTTTTGGAAACTTTGAAAGTTCTAGACCTTTATTCAAGATAAAGGGTATCCAAAAAGACCAAAACTGGGAAGAATAGTAACCTTTTGAGGTTGCAAGGTTGAGACACTTTTTCCTAACATTCTCCCACTTGTCAAACACCTTGCAAGAGCAAAGGGAATATCAACACCATGATTTAATCACTAGGGGCCATGAGGCCCATAGATTCTAAACACCATCTGAACTTCTATGTGCTCACATGTTTTGTTAAGGAATCTGCAACATTCATCAAAGTTTCAACTTTTTCCAAGTTTACCTTCCCATCCTCTACCATATCATGAACAAAATGGTACTAGACATCAATATGCTTAGTCCTTGCATGGAAAGTAGGATTCTTTGCCAAACATATGGCACTTTGACTATCACAAAAAATAGTAATTTTCCTGCATCAAACCCAACAACAGAACACAATCTCTTAAGCCAAATGGCTTCTTTACAAGAATGAGTTGCTGCCATGTACTCAACTTCAATAGTGGACAAAGTGACCACAGGTTGCCACTTACTCATCCAACTAATAGCACCACCAAACATAGTGAACACATAAGCACTGGTGGATCTCCTATTGTCAATGTCACTTGCCCAATCTGAATCCACAAATCCACGAATACAAAGTGAATGCTGATGTCTTATAAGATAACCATGATAACATAAGGAATACTCTAAAGTACCCCGCAAATATTTGAACACTCTTTTCACTGCATCCTAATGTACCTGTCTAGGATTAGCCATTAATCAACTAAGGACTCCCACTGCTTGGGAAATGTATGGTCTTGTGCAGAACATCGCATACATCAAACTACCAACCGCACTAGCATAAGGAACTCTACTCATAGCCTCTATGTCAGAAGAAGGCTTTGGACAATCTTCAATAGATAACTTTGTCCCCATTGTAACAAGAACAATCAAAGGTCTATAATCCATCATGTTGAATCTCTCCAACATAGTCTTAATATTCTTACTCTGGCCTAACCAAAGTTTTTTGTTTGCTTTATCTCTTTTGATTTCCATTCCTAGAATGTACCAAGCTACCCCTAGATTTTTCATCTTAAACTGTGTTGACAACTGAGACTTCAAATCAGAAATCACACTTTTACCATTCCCAATGCGTAACATATCATTGACATACAATGCAATAATGAGAATGTGATCACTGTCAAACTTGTAGTAAACACAATGATCTAATTTTGATCTCTGAAATCTAATACTCAACACAAAGGCATCAATCTTCTGGTACCACATCCTGTTTCAAACCATACAAAGACTCTTTCAACTTGCAAACAAGATTTTCTTTACCTTTTACCACATAGTGCTCTGGCTATGACATATAGATTTCCTCCTCCAAGTCACCATGAAGGAATGTTGTCTTCACATCCATTTGTTCCACTTCTAGATCATATGCTACTGCAAGAGATAACAGAAACCAAATAGATGTCAACTTTGCAATAGGAGAGAAAATCTCACTATAGTCAATTCCCTCCACCTAAGAATACCCCTTCGCAACCAATCTAGCCTTATATTTCTCAACACTGTCATCTACATCGAATTTCTTTTTGAACACCCATTTGCATCCAACAAGTTTTCATCTTTCAGGCAAAGGCACCAAGTCCCATAGCCTCTTTCATAGTTCTAGGCTCATCAGTGTTAGAAATCAAAGCAAAATACAACTGGAATCATGCAATGAATAACCAAACCTGTCAGGTTGCTGCCTTATCCAGGTGGACCTCCTCAAAGGTTGAGGTTGAGGTTGAGGTTCTTCATCTTCTCTTGAACTTTTAGAGCTACTAGAGCTCTCCTCATTATCAAGTCTGATAGATGTTTTTGGTTCAACTTTCTCAGGGGTGGAAGGAAGCTGAACCACATCATCTTTCTTCTCTTCTTTCTCTGGTTGCAAGACAACAGAAGAAGGATTGAGTTCTCTGAAGATCATGCTTCTTCTATATAGAACTCTCTCAGCTACTGGATCCCAAAGCTTGTACCCTTTCACACCAATGCCATAACCGATGAAGATACACTTTACAGCCTTGTTCTCCAACTTAGACCTCTTCTCCTTAGGTACATGTGCATATGCCTCACAACCAAATACTTGAATGTGTCTTAATGAAGACTTTTTACCAGACCATGCCTCCATAGGTGTCTTATCAATGAGCCCTGATGTAGGAGACTTGTTAACTAGGTAACAAGTGGTAGCAACAACTTCAGTCCAAAACTTTTATTCAAGACTAGCTCCACTTAGCATACTCCTTGCCCTCTCCATCAACGTTCTATTCATCCTCTCTGCAACTCCATTCTGCTGAGGGGTATACGGAGTTGTCTTGTGCCTCTCAATCCCCTGTTCTTTACAGAACTTATCAAAATCTGTTGAACAATAGTCACCACTGTTATCAGTCCTCAATCACTTAATCTTTCTATCCTTTTGATTCTCTACAAGAGCTTTGAACTCTTTGAATCTATTAAAGACTTCAAATTTACTTCTAAGGAAATACACCCATGTCCTTCTACTGTAATCATCAATGAATGAAACAAAGTAAATAGGTTTTGAAATTGAAGGAACATTAATAGGACCAAACACATCAGAATGAATCAAGTCCAACACCTCAAAAGATTTTCCATAAATGCAATGTTCAAAGAAATTGGACTCAAGGTTACAATCATTCATACCCTCAACAAGATTTTTATTCTTCAGGGTCCTCAAACCCTTTTCACCAATGTGACCAAGCCTTTTGTGCCATAACATTGTCTTTTCAGCTAGAAGTTTCATCTCCATAGAATGACCACCCTTAGGTACCCAGAAAGCATGACCATCAGAAGTAGATGCAATAGTCTTCTTTACTGCGAGTTCCAATGGTGAGGATGAAGACTTTGAATCTCTCTTCTTTAAAATAAAGGCACTATTGCAATGTACTGCGCATGCATCAAGATGAAATAGAGTGCCAATCCGAACACCCTTAGCCAACACCATGGATCCTCTAGTCATCTTGCATCCTCCATTAGAGAAAACAACCTGCACACCCACATCATTCAATTTACTTACATAAAGAAGGTTCTGTGTCAAACTAGGGATATGTAGAACACCATTGATTCACTTTACTTGTCCATCAGGGAATCAAATCAAGACTCTTCCATGACCAACAATATCCAGGTGAGAATCATCACCCAAGTACACCTTTCCACCATCATATTCTTCGTACTTTGAAAACCAGCCCCAATGCTAGGTCATGTGAAAAGATACACCAGAGTCAATAAGACACACATCTTCAGATGCATGCATTGCCAAGGCAGCGACAAACGCTTCTCCTTCATCATGAGAGGACTTGTCAGAATCTGAATCATTATTCTTCTTCTTTTTCTTTTTCTCCTCCTTGTACTCCTTGCAGAAGTGACCAAGTTTGCCGCAGTTCCAACACAAGGCCTTGGACTTTCCAGGGGATTTAGATCTCCCAAAAGATTTGGATCTTCCTTTTTCTTCCTTCTTCTTGTCCTTTTGCTTTCCCTTCTCTTTAGATCTACCATGAATTGCAAGAGCCTCCTTAGCTGATTCAGAAGACTTTCTCTGCATCTCTTCAGACAATAGTGAAAAAACCACTTCATCCATCTTGAAGGTGGTAGTAGTACTCCCAATGGACATAACAAGGTGGTCCCATGAATCTGGTAAGGAACATAGTAATGTCATACATCGATCCTCCTCCTCCATCTTCACACCAACAGAAGTCAGCTGGGCAAGAAGCATATTGAATGTATTCAGGTGATTAGCGACAGATCCTCCATCTTCCATCCTCAAAGAATATAATTTCTTTCACAGGAATAATTTGTTCACCAGGGTTTTAGCCTGATAAACATCTCCAAGCTTCTTCCAAAGTTCCTTTGCAGTCTTCTCTTCATGGATATTCAGGAGCACTGAATCAACCAAACAGAGTCTTATCAAACCCTTAGCTTTTTGATCTTTGAGATCCCAGTCTTCTTGAGACATTTCCGTTAGTTTTGTACTAGATATGGCTTCCCATAAATCCCAATCTACAAGCATGTCCTCCATTTTGAGTTTCCACAACTCAAAATTACTGCCATTAAACTTCTCTATCTCAAACCTCCCAGATGTGCTCATCATCTCTTACCTACAACAAAGATTTCAAAATCCTCTGCACAATCTCCCACTCAAATGAAGATCAGCTCAAAAAACCCTCTACCCAACAACTAGAACCAAAGGTGATCGGGCTCTGATACCAACTAAAAGGAAGCAAGGTATACGTAAAATGCTTCCTACACTGATCTAATGAGGAGAGATTTATGCAAATTTCTTTCACAGTTATAGATTAATATGCACATTAACAAAAAAAAATAATAGTTTCCAAATGCAAACACAAACCTCATAACACAAGATATATGTGGGGAAAACCCTTTCAGGTAAAAAACCCCACACTCCAAAGCTGCCCAATATATTATTTAGGAATCACAAAGATTACAATATACTTGAAGAGAAAGCTTTTACATGAGTATACCCAACTAGAGATCTAGGAGGTAATTCAACATCTATAAGATTCTTACATACAACCTCCATCTCAAGTTCCTAATATAGAGGAGATACAATATAGCACACCACCAACAGTAATTACAAAACCATGAGTTAAAACTACCCAAAAGTGGCACCCAAACTATCTCCAATCAAAGATGCCTTGTGATGTGCCAAACCACACACCAACATGTGTAACTCTCCCTTTTACAACTTTTTTATGTGTCCAACACATTTTTACATTTCCCAAAATAAAAGGTCCAACTTCCGGAGGCCATAACTTTTGATCCAGATGTCTGATTGACGAACCATTTTATGTGTCAGAAAGCTCGTGAAGAGATCTATCACCCTATATCCTGCTACGCTGGTTATCCCAATTTTTGGTACATTTAGAGAAGTTTCGATTCCACTATTTGAGTTCAAAGATTTTTTCTAGCAATTTCAAAAAATAGAAACTTTAATATCTCACGATCCAGCTTTGATCTTGAGACGAAACTCACCTGAGATGTTCACTTAGATGTTTCACACCTTCTGGGAAAAATTTTAGGTCATTCTGATCTCAATCGAAGAACTTACTAAAAATAGTAAGTCTCGCTATTTTTAGCTCTCTTGGAAACTTTTGGAAACTTTGAAAGTTCTAGACCCTTATTCAAGATAAAGGGTATCCAAAAAGACCAAAACTAGGAAGAATAGTAACCTTTTGAGGTTGCAAGGTTGAGACACTTTTGCCTAACACTTACAAGTAAAGGCAGTTTTAAGTCTATCAGCATATTCTACCATCACTTGGTTGTAACCTAAATACCAATCCAAGAATGACATCATATTGAGCCATTGACTATTTGCAGCACTTCGTTGAGAGATGGTAGGGGATAGTTGTCTTTTTCTGAAGCTCTGTTGAAATTTTTGAAATCTACACATAGTCATATTTTGCCAATCTTTTTGCATACCTACATCAAGTTTTCCACCCATGTGGAGTGCCTTACTAGGAAGATGATTCTTGTTGTTACTAACTTCTGGACCTCTTTGAAAATTGAAGGCTCTAAAAGAGCATTAATTAGACATTGTCTTTGCCTAAATGGTTTGGCTCTTGGCTTGAGGGGCATGGTATGGGTTATGATAGATGTGTCATATGTCTTCAGGTCCTCATAACTCTAGGCAATGACATCATGATAATCCCTTAGTGCATGAATGATTCCTTCCCTTTCTTCAGAGGTACATACCTTCCCAGTGAATACATTCTTAACTTCTTCTTCTGTACCCAGGTTGTATGGTTCACACTTCCCTCCAATGGAATCATCTTATTTCTTATGAGTACCAAACTGGTCTGAATAAAAAATCCTCTCTAGCTCCACCATGCCATGAGGGATGGTGTTGGTCTTCAAATTTAAGACTCCCTCTATATCTATCTCAACTGGCTCTACTTCTTCTTCATCAATTATCTGCACAACAAACACGTTCGAGGATGTAAGAAAATCAATGATATGTTTGTCATCTTTGAAGACCTGAAAATGAGTGATATTGTCTGGTATAGACGGGGTTGGAACCAGTTTAATAGTGAATTTCTTCAAACTAGACATGGCAAGAGGTTCCAATGAATTGGCAGCTTGTGCCAAGGCATCAGCGACAAGGTTTTGTTTCCTTGGGATTACTTGGATATTAAAACCATCAAAGAATTCCACCAAATCCTAGACTCTATTTTGATATTGGTTTAGCCTCTTATCATGACATTAATTTTGCTGTCTGACTTGCTTGACCACTAACTCTAAATTGCCAAAAACTTGAATTACCTTAACCTTTTTCTGAAGTGCCATTAATAGCCCATGCACTAATGATTCATACTCTGCAATGTTGTTTGTGCAGGGAAACTATAGTCTGTATGCAGCTAGATAAGAATTCCTAATAGGGCTGATCAACTCAAAACCTACTCCAGAACCTTGCCTAGACCTTGAACCATCAAATCTTAGTGTCCATCTTTGAGAACTTTCAATCCCCTTCTTAGAAGTAGGCTCCTATTTAATCTGTGGGGCAGCCTCATGATCAGCTACAGGAATAGGTCCATCTTTCCCCTCCCTTTGGGCAGAGGACAATTTTAGGCACTTCTAAACTTGATATACATCTTGTTGACATAATGAACAAGTAAATTTTGAATGTGATGCATTGTGAATATGACACCAATTTGGTAGCAATCATTCTTCCATTTGTATTTTCTTTCCATCTACCAGCTGATCACACATGAACTTCACAACAAAGCTTCTGAATCCCTCAAAAAAAATTGGTTCATCGTCAGAGGAAGACCCTTGATCAGATTGAACACATGCCTTTGTACTTTCTTGGCACTTAGTAAGTGGTTGTTCTGGGGATTGATCACAAGTTAGCATAAGTATTTCCTATACCGGATTTACCTAGGGAATATAAACTCCTAGGTCTACTTCTACACATAAAATTTCATTGGTTTGATTGTATTTTGTGATCATGTGTTTCATCTTAGGCTCTCTTTCAATATGAATCTGATTAGCCAGTACTTTCTATGGCAGCCACATATGAGAGAAGTCAATGGTCATATAACCATTTAACATCTTAGACCAGTCCCTACTTAATAGCATGCCATATTGGTCAGAGCTATCAACCACTTGGATGTCTATGTAATGTTGTACCCTCAGGTCAGATGCTAACTACATGTGGATGCGATTTAACTTGCCCATCACATTTACTTTTGTTTTGTTTAGTTGGGTAACCTTTCTAAAGGATTTGGCGAGAGTTAAGCCCAGTGCCTTACAAACTGATAGAGGCATCACATTAGTAGAAGCACCTGAATCTACCAAACAGTTATGGAAATTTTTCCCAAATATCCTAAGGGTCAACAAAAAGGGAGGGGATTATCTCTTCTCTTTGTATAAGGTGACATTTTGTTCAACATCTGTAACATGGACTCTATCTTTTCCTTTGTCAAGATTTTCTTTCTATGGGATCTCTTTAAGGGAAGACTCAACCCTAACACTTGCTCTAATATCTTGAAGGAAGGCCAACCTAAGTTCTGGGACTTTCATTAACTCAAACACTAACAAAATGGCCTTCATCCTTTTCAGCTCATCTACCACATACTGTCCCAACTTAGCCATTTTAGACCTTTGAGAGGACTCAGCTAGTTGATTCTGATTTCCAGCCTCGGGTACCAACTTAGGAGGCTCTAGATTATTGGAAGCCTTTGGGTCAGGTGGTACTTGATAGTTATTTAGAGGTATGGAAGTGGTAAAAGGGCCCTTTGGTTTGTTACTTCTGAGGTTGTATGGGGTTTTCTTATACTGCTAATAGGCATGCACTTCATCATACTCTTCTTCCTCAGGCTAATTTGTTAGGAATTGCATGCAGAAGATATTAGTTAAATGTAGATAAAGATTAAATAGATAAATGAAAATACACAGAAAATAAAACAGGGAGAGACAATTTTTAATGTGCTTCACCCAAACTCGGGCTGCATCCACCAATAGAGAGTCCAATATTATTATCCAGCAAATCAAACTGATTACAACCAACAATCCTTGCAACTCAATACTACTGCAAATGCTACAATATAATATCAACAAAAACCCTAACCCTTAGCTATTTTATCAAGATTTATGTTAGTTACAAAATAGGGATTTTTTATGTCAGACAATAGAAAAATAACTCCCAACACCATTATAAAATAATAGGCAATTCATGAGGGACTCTGCTCCCCTGCACTCCCCCATTAAATAATTTGGGGGAAAACTGCGCCAATAAAAGTGGGGAAAATTTAACCTTTCGAGTCTGATTAGGCTCCATATAACAACAATCTCCCACTTGGAGACTGATCAGACTCCACACCATCATAACACTGCTGACCCTATAGCTCCACCTAGAAATAAGCACCCTAGACCCTGTTGTTCTAATTTTATTATTTTCAATCTTGAAGACCAACCAAAGTTGCAAAGGAGCTCAGCTTCTCCCTTGTCACCACCTTCGTAAACATATCTACTGGATTATCATTTGTATGTATCTTTTCTAGTCTTAACTATCCATCATCCAACACTGACCAGATGAAGTGATACATTAGCTGTAAGTGTTTGGTCTTTGAATGCAAGGCAAAATTCTTTGCAAGATGTATGGCACTCTGATTGTCTATAAACAAATAATTATTATCCTATTATTTGCCCAATTCTTCCATGAAAGATTGTAACCAGATCATCTCCTTGCTTTCCTCTATTGTAGCTACATACTCTGCCTCCGTGGTGGATAAAGCAACCACATTTTGTAACTTGGGGATCCAAATCACCATTGTCCCACCTACAATAAAGACATAACCTGTAGTACTCCACATGGTATCAATATCCCCTGCCAAATCTGAGTCCACATAGCCTACTAAATCAATATTAGAGCCTCCAAAATATAAGTGTTTATCGGATGTACCTCTCAAATATCTAAGAATCCATTTTACCACATTCCAATGCTTTAATCCGGGATTACTCATATACCTGCTTATGACTCCTACAACATGTACAATATCTGGTCTCATGCATACCATGGCGTACATTAAACTTCCTATAGTTGAAGCATATGGTACCTTGGACATTTTTTATTCCTCTTATGTCTTTGGACACATCTCCTTAGTCAATTTCAAATGACTAGGCAAAAGTGTGCTGACAACTTTTACATTCTCCACATGGAATCTCTACAACACCTTTTCAACATAATCAGCCTGAGATAGAGTCAATTTCCTTTCTTCCTATCTCTGGAAATTTTCATACCAAGGATTTGTTTTGTTTCCCCCAAATCCTTCATAGCAAATGATTGTGTTAACTGCTATTTTAACTCTCTTATGTGATCCATGTTAGACCCTGCTACAAGCATGTTATCAACATATAAACATAAAATAATGTAGCTGTCATTATCCAACCTCTTAAAATAAACACAATGGTTAGAATTACATCAGCTATAGCCTTGCCCAACCATAAAACTATCAAATTTCAAATAACATTGGTGAGGTGCTTGTTTCAAGCCATATAAACTCTTCTTCAATTTGCACACCAATTTCTCCTTACCTTTGACCTCAAATCCTTGTGGCTATTTCATATATATCTCTTCCTCCAAATCACCATGGAGAAAGGCAGTTTTCACATCTAGTTGTTCCAAATGCAAATCTTCAACAGCCACAATACTTAAAATAGTACGAATAGAAGTCATTTTAACAACCGAAGAAAAAATCTCATCAAAATCAATACCTTTTTTTTGTGCAAATCCTTTTACAACTAACATGACTTTAAATCTTTTCTTACCTCCATCTTCCTCTTTCAACCTATAAACCCATTTGTTTGGTAAAGGCTTTTTACCTACAGGCAACTTAAATAATTCCCAAGTCTGAATTTTCAGCAAGGAGTCCATTTCTTCTTTCATTGCAAGCTCCCACTAAACCTTTCTATCCACCTGCATAGCTTCATCATACCCTTCTGGTTCACCAACATCTATTAATAAAATAGAATATAAAGAGGGAGAAAACCTTTCAATAGGTCTACTTAGTCTTATTGACCATCTAACATTCACTGGGGTTTGTGGTATTTCTTGTTGCTGTTGCAGAGCAGGAGGAACCACTGGAACATCACTATCTGGAGTATCATCCAACACTACAAAATCCTTTTCTTTTTTCTCATGTTGCTACAAATGATCTTTTATAACACCTCATTGAATACAATTTTTAAATTTTCAACATCTCAAAGCCTATAACCAAATTCATCAATGCCATATCCAACGAAGATACACTTTTTTGATTTTGCATCCAGCTTGGTTCTATTTTCAGACTCTACATGTGCAAATGCTTCACATATGAAGGTTTTGAGAAAAGAATAACTCACCTTCTTACCTGTCCACATGTTTCCTTTGGAATACCACAGCCCAAAGGAACTGAAGGACCTCTATTAATTAAATATACAATGGTATTGATAGCCTCTGCCCACATGTTTAAAGGCAGCCCAACATGCAATCTTATGCTCCTTGTACACTCCATTATTGTCCTATTCAAGTGCTCAACCACTTCATTCTCCTGTGGAGTCACTGGAACCATTTTCTTCCTATGAATCCCATTAAAGTAACAATAATCCTTAAATTCTTTGTTGTAATACTCACCACCATTATCAGATCTGAGACATTTTAATCTTTTACTTGTCTCATTCTCAACCAAGCTTCTCCATTTCTTAAATGTTTCAAATACATCAGATTTATGTCTAAGGAAATAAATCCAAACCTTCCTAGTTGCATCATCTATGAATGTAACATAATACCAAGAGCCACTGAGAGAAGATACCTAAGCCGGTCCCCATACATCTGTATACACAAGCTCCAACTTTTCATCTTTCTTTTTCTTCCCATCCTTGAGAAAACTAACTCTCTTTTGTTTTCCATACACACAACTTTTACAGAAATCTATATTAATACATTTTAGACTTGGTAAAACTCTCTTAGAATGAAGTACCTTCATACCTTTTTCACTCATATGCCCAAGTCTGTTATGCCACAATGTTGTATCAGAACCTGTAGCAACTGTTTCAGTCTCTTCCTGTGAACCCACAGCAACTGTTCCTGAACCTATTTGGTTTCTTCTCTACAACAACTAAAGTAGAAGGAACAGTATGACTTATACAAAGATATAAGGTGCCTACTTTCATACCTTTTTCTACTATTAAGGCACTTCTTGAAACCTTCCAATTTTTATCATTAAAAGTAACTATGCAACCTTCATCACCTAGCTTCCCTACTGAAATTAAATTACTACTCAGTCTTGGAACATGCCTTGCCACTTGTAGTAGCCAATAATTCCCATTTTATAACTTAATTTTAATTCTTCCCTTTCCAACAATCTGGCAGGGTTCATTTTCTCCCAAATAAACAAGCCCAAAATCCCCTTGGACATAATCAAGAAAATAACTTCTATGGGGCATAGCATGAAATGAGGCCCCTGAATCTAAAACCCATGAATCATTAGTATTATCTAGGGAAAGAATCAAAGCATCATCTTCAGATTTATTACTGACCGCATTTGCCTCCTTATTGCCTTCTTATTTGTCTCCTTTATTACTCTGAGACTAGCAATCTTTCTTCAGATGACATGGTTTCCCACAGTACCAGCAATCCTTCTATCCTCTAGATTGGGACCTCTTGTCCTTTGATTTTCCTCGTGACTTCCCATGACCTCCAGAACCTTTTCCTCTCTCCTTTGATCTGCCCCTGCTTTCTACATTCAAAACCCTACCTCATGTGGACCCTCCTAAGCTTTTTCGTCACATTTCCTCGCTAAGGATAACACCAACAACATCATCAAATTTCAAAGTATTTGAATCAGAGATAGAGTTACTTACAACCATTACCAAGCTATTCCAGCTTTCTAGCAAAGAACATAAAACCAAGAGAGCCCTCACCTCCTCATCAAATTTCACTTTTATAGAAGTTAACTAACCAGTAATCGTATTAAACTCATTTAAATGATCTATCACAGATCCACCTTCAATCATTTTTAGATTAAATGAATGCTTCATGAGAAATACCTTATTTGAGGCTGAGGGTTTTTCATACAATTAGCCAAAGCTTTCATCAGTTTATCTGTTGTCTTCACTTCTATTATACTAAATGCCACAAATGGTGCTAGGCACAACTGAATAGTTCTCAGTTCCTTTTTGTCTAGAAGATCCTAATCCTCATCAATCATTGTTCCTGATTTCTCAGCTTTTCCTTCCAATGGCCTCCATAAATCCTTCTGATAGAGATAATCCTCCATTTGCATCTTCCATAACTGATAATTCTTCCCATTGAATTTATCTATCTTCAATTTACCCTCATCTGCCATTGCTCCCACTCAACCGTGAGACCTTCCTGCAAAGAATAATCGAACACAACCTAGCTCTGATACCACTTGTTAGGAATTGCATGCAGAAGCTATCAGTTGAATGCAGATAAAGATTAAACAGATAAATGAAAATAAACAGAAAATAAAACAACAATCTAGATAGTTTTTAACATGGTTCACCCAAACTCGGGCTACATCCACCAACAGAGAGTCTAATATAATTATCTAGCAAATCAAACCGATTACAACCAGCAATCCTTGCAACTCAATACCGCTGCAAATGCTACAATACAATATCAATGGAAACCCTAACCCTTAGCTATTTTATCAAGACTTATGTCAGTTACAAAATAGGGTTTTTTTTATGTCATCCAATAGAAAAAATAACTCCCGACACCTTTATAAATTAATAGGCAACTTAGGAGGGGCTCTGCCCCCTTGCACTCCCCCGTTAAATAATTTGGGGGGGGGGGGGAACCGTGCTAATAAAAGTGGGGAAAATTTAACCTTCAAGTCTGATTAGGCTCCATATAACAACATGATTCTCATCTTGGAAAGGAAAAATGTAACTATCTAGGACAAGGGTAGTCATACCTCTGAGTAGGTACCAATTCGTACCATGTGGGTGGAGTTTCCCATGCTTCTACATTTTGAACCTCTCTCTGGAAAATGCTAGAGATGATCTAAAATTCTTGATAGTCCAATTTAGAGTGTCCATTAGTGTTATGGAACCTGCACCATGAAGATAATGTTGCGTCTACCAGCATTACTCGATCGGGTGGACGATTTTCTATATTCTGATTCTCCAACGGTGAGGGGACTCCACCATTATTTGGTATGGTATTCCAAGTTTGGTTCTTCCATTGATAATTATGGATTTGATATTGATTCTAGCTTTGATATTGATTATGTCTTTGATTCCTTTACTGTAGGTAAGCATTCTGGTTCCTCAAATGTGTGACTTTAGCTGTAAGTTTCTTCATCTGCTCAACAAACTCCCTGATATCATCCTTGTCATCCTTGGCTTTCGCAACCTCAGCTGATTGAAGGAAAGGCATCTGTGCAAGTGGTAGTTCTAAGATTGGAGTTCCAGGGTGGACAACCAGGGCTTGTGTCATTGTAGGGACTGGAATTGGGTTCATTACCAGGGTTTGGTTAGCTAGGGCCTGATTGATCAGAGGTATTTGGTTCAGCATGGCCATGGGACCCATATGATCCAGTGGCCCTATTGTAGTTTTCCCTAACTATTTGTTCACTGTAACAGCTTCGGCGTATGCCTGAGCTAAAGTGGCAGGAGGTGGGTTAGTTTTTCTTATGAACATAGAAGTTAACTTATTCAGGGCTGCATAATAAATGGGCAGAGCCACTACATGAGCAAGGTCAAAGGGAGCCTGGAGATGGCTGTGCACCTTATGAAATCGATTGTTGAAAGAACTTATCAGTTCTCCTTTAGATCTATGAATCTCCACAAAGGACCTATAAAGGTCTACATGGGTGGTGGGCATCCTGAAGTAGCTCAGAAATGCATTTTAAGTGCTATCCATGAATTGATGGAAGCTTAAGGGAGGCTAACAAGCCAATAATAAGCTTCATCTTGTAGTGAATAGGGGAACAACCTGTAGACCACATCCTCATGTTGTACCTAAATCATGAACATGCTACTCTCAAATATCTTAATGTGTTCATCAGTAGCTCTGTTAGGGTCATTAGTGTGGAATTTTGAGCATAACTTATTAGGTTTTTTTGGGCATATCATGGTAAGCGTTGAAATTGAGTGGAGACTAGTTGTTGGCAACAAAAAAAGCCATGTTTGGGGGATTAACTAGAACTGTAGCTAGGTTTCTAGGGATAGATTGGGCCCTGGGAGTCCTAGGCACTCCTTGATCTCTCTTGGTTTTGCTAAATTGGGTCAAGTATAATAGTTCCTCTCCAACTGAACTGGACCTAGTATGCTTCTATCTAGTCCCCAGTGTTATTTTTAGGAATAGAAGGGTTTATATGAGGTTTAAGCAAATTCAGGCCCTCCTTCTAGCACCAATTCTATTGATGGTAGTTTTAGCACACAACAATGTAGATGAAATATAGGGTATATCACCTCTCTTAAAAAAGGTATCCTATCCTAGATAGGACTGCCCCAAGATTTATACAGCTAGGTCTTAGCTTGCAGGAATAACTTCAGTGGAATGTATTAGTTGTACCAATAAGGGGACTTACATGTAATTGATAGGGTTTACAAACTATTACATCAAAGTGTGCGAGCTACCCTATGATATCTTTAGCAGATTTGGAATATGATTGCTACTCAGAAACCTAAATCTAACAACTGTTTATAAAGAAAATGCAAAAAGACAAGGGTTTAGAGAGAAATCCTAAGTGACAGTCACAATGAAGAGAATGTTGTTGATAGACAAACACTTTCATTAATCACTCTCTATTTTACCAGGCTACAGAAACCACAATGCTGTAGAAAATGATGCAATCTTCAATGGAGGCTTAATATTTTCAAACTACATTCATTCATTAAATACACAGATCATGGTGCAATTTAACTGATGAGATGCAATCAAACTAAATTCAATAGAAAGGCCTAGGCTAACTATGCACAGTAACTTACAATTAGCAAGCACTAATAGTATGGACCAAAGTGTTCATCAAATACCTTCAATATTCATTCAACATTGCAATAGCACATCTAATTAATCTAGATTTGAAGTGAACTATGAAAAACCAAAATAGACAACGCAATATGCAAATTCTAGTAACTTGCAAAGCTTGCTTTGTATTAATCAAAATTTTTGCATAGTCTCAACAATTAACTATCAAGAGTCTATTAAAATGAGAGAAAGGATGCCCCTTTTATAGAGAATGCACCATACCAAGTTTTTTATGGATGGTGGAGATTAACTCAACACCAATGGCCCAGATTTACATTGCATTTAATGAAATACAACAGTTTGTTGCATTTTCGTGATTACATTTGTCCTCTAGGAAAAAGACAAAATACAACCTAAAAATACATTGAACTTGGACAAAATGACTACCCATTTGGTTGTATATGGTGAAGAGCCAATTTACAAGACAAAATAAAGTTAAAATAAGTTCACATGACCCTTGAAATCTGGAGCTGACATGAAGTAGCAAGATTTTAATATTTGAGTGGGAATATTTTATTCATCCTCATCATCCAAATTGACTTTATTCTTCTCTACTTCTCTATTGTGGTAGGTTGTGAGTGCTAACAATGCTAGATTAATGTCTTCTGGATCTAGATCTTTGATATAATCTATTTTGAATCTCAGTCGGTTAACCTGCTATGAAAATGTGTAGTATACTGCATCTCTTGATCTTCTATTTCTTTTGAATTCTAGAAATATCGTCTAGAGATCACTAACTTTTTCCAATTTCCCAGTCATATTAAGAGGTGACTCTCCATGAATAACATGATGTAATTTATTTTTACATTCTTGCATATTAACTAGAGCCATATCATCAAGATTAGAATTTGTGTAGGCTATTAATACATCATTTATTTTATAGATTACTTCCATGATTTGGGCTCTTGTTGTGCTGCAAGAATCTCTAGCCTTATCAAAAACTTCCTTTCTTAGCATAATCAATTCTAACCATTGTTTTGGCTTATCCAATCTGTCTTGGGTTAGAATACCTTCGGTTAACAATACCTCATCAGGAAGATTTGTCATGGTCTTCACCCTAGGATGCACATGGGAGTAAGAATATTTGTATGTAGTACAATCATTATTCAGCTCCTCCCATGTGGTCTTCAGAATGAAAAGATCCTTATGTAATTCTATAGCAAAAAGTATCACTTCACATCCCTCTACATAAACCTTGTGGAACCATTTATCCGTGGCTACTGCAGTAATCTTGATCTTATCAAAATTGGTTAACTCCTCTTTGGAAAGAAAAGAGGGTGGTGTCTCTGGTTCTCCATCCGCATTCATTGGTTTCATCAAAAACATAATACAAGCCCTAAGCTCTTCATTTTGCTATTTTAGTTTTTGCTTTGTCAGCTCATTTTTATTTAATCAGTCTAAAATGGTGGACACAAACCCTCTGAATTCATCAATTTCGTGCTCTCTTAATGCAGGCCCCAAATTTATTGTTGTGAATGTATACTCTTCAGGTCTTACATCCTCCTTATCAGCTTGTTCTGGAGGGACAACCACTTCTGCAATTCGAGATCTAGCTACATCCTTGTAAATTTTAGACTAGACTTTGGATTTCTTTTGTTTCTTTGGTTTTTCTAATCTAGCTAGGAAAGTGTCCAAGTCTAATGACATTAGCTCTACCTCTTAGGGTTTATTACACAATCTTTGTTGTAGCCAATCTGGTGTAGTGGAAGGATGTTGTGGAAAGTCAATGTGATTATCTCCCTTATTCAAAGAATCATCTATGTCAATTTTTTCCTCCCCTTGAGCTTGACCTGTACCACTATCATCTGATTCATTCTGATCCATTGCTTGTTCCATCTGTTCATTAAATTTAGCATCTTTATGGGTGATTCAGGTTGTGTTGCAAGTATGGGCCTAACTAGTGTTGCCATTGATGTCAACATACTCCTGTTGCATTAATGATAAGGATTGGATGAACTATGTGCTAAGGATATTGAGAAAATTAGTCTTAATCAGGAACATTGAAGAACAGTGATGACAGTAAGGTAATAGTCCAAGATAGGTTGAGGATCAGAGGATACGGTTTAAAGGGTCTATAGATATGTGTCTTAAGGTGGTCCAGTAGAGATTTTAGAGGTCCACATGAAGATATGAAGAAGTTGTGGTCGCTTAAGTAAAACCGGTTCCGGTAGGTGTTCAAAGGTGACAGAGTGTTACAGAAAGGTCCGGTGAGATCCAGAAATGCATTGTCCTATTCCGTGGATTTGAGGGAGTGTTGAGGAAGTCTTTGTGGAGTGGCAACTAGATTAGTTCATGGTTTGAAGGTCCACAAGCATCTATTCCTTTGTGACAGTAATGATAGACTATGTTCTTGAGGTTCCGGATGAAGGGGAGAAGGATTTCAGTAAGCAGATGAAGTGTGGATGTTCTTGGTGATTCACAAAAGCTTGTGGAGGTCTTTGGATCATGTCCAATTCGTGTTGGTGGTTCACATTGAAGTTGGAGCTCGCAATTGAAGAATAACTTCCAGATGATGGTGTTCTTGAGATTGGCTGACCAGATCAGTTACACAACCTGTGGATGTTCTTGTTGATGTTTGTTGACTTAGATGATCATTCCTAAGTTGATGTCTTGTATAAATAAGGGATTACAAAGTCATTTAAAACATGTCCTTGTGGAGATGAGTGTGTGGTAGCAAGGAGGAGAGCGAAAGGCAGAGCAGAAGTATTGGGCTTAAATGGAACTGATTCAATCATGGTGAAGATGTTATTCTCCAATTCATGTATGTGATACCTATTTCTTTGTAG
Source organism: Cunninghamia lanceolata (assembly GCA_027924645.1). Lineage (NCBI taxonomy): Eukaryota > Viridiplantae > Streptophyta > Pinopsida > Cupressales > Cupressaceae > Cunninghamia > Cunninghamia lanceolata. Next base: position 3,622,573 of record BSBN01001394.1, on the reverse strand, counting down.
ACAGTGTGTCTCTTGTAGGCAGTGAGCCTCTTGTGAGTAGTGTGCTCAAGCAGTGAGCCCTAATTGGCATGTGCCATTTTGTTCTATTCTTCTAACAGAGTATGCAATCTTGGGTTAATCACCCCGTGGTTTTTCCCTTAACCGGGTTTTCCACATCAAAATCTTGGTGTCTCATGTGTCAATGTGTTTCTGCTCTTGATTTGTTGCATTGTGTTTCCATGATTGATTTATTATTATACTGCTGAATTGCAAAGTGGAGTTAAGTGTTTAATTGGAAGAAAGTTTTGTACAATTGATTCACCCCCCTCTTAGTTGTGTGCCCTAAGTCTAACAATTGGTATTAGAGCCAAGTTCCTCTAAAAGGAGCGTAACTACTTGAGGAGATCCAGGATGTCGTCTTACAAGAAGGATAGTCTGAAGTTTGATGGAACCAATTTTAATCTTTAGAAAGGTTGCATGAAATGTCACTTACAATGTATGGGAATGGCATACTGGACCATGGATACAACATAGTATACAACTCCATCGGGTGGTCTGAAAACCCAAAATGAAATCACAGATGCTGAAAACAATCTGCAGACTATAGAGGCTCTTCTAAGTGCTTTATCTGATTCAGAACTCTCAAATGTTATTGACCTACCAACTGCTTTTGATATTTGGCAGAAACTGGAACTTTTGCATGAAGGAGACAAGTATGTTAAATGTGCAAAGTTACAGAGTCTGAAAGGGAAATTTGAAAATCTGAAGATGAGAGATGATGAAAACATTACTACTTTTATGCCAAGAGTAAATAAGCTTGTTTGTGGAATTAGAAATGCTGGTGGAGTCTTGGATGAAAATGAGATTGTTGGAAAAATTCTCAGATCCCTTCCTGCTTCTTATAAGATCAAGGTTGCTGCCATTGAAGAATTTAGAGCCCATACAATTGTCACAAGAGATCAATTGGCTGGTAAATTGGCTGCATTTGTAATGACCAAGTTTGGAGATTCCCCCCCAAAGACTAAATCAACATTCAAAGCCAGTGCCTCTGTAAAAGGTAAACAAAGATTTGATCTAGGAGAGAACTCTTCAAAGAAACTATCATGGTATGAAAAAGCAAGAAAATATCTAGAAGAAGAAGCAGAAACTCCTCAGCTTGAAGCCCTTATTACAAAAAGACTACCAAGAGGATCCGGTAAGTATGAAGGAAAATTGCCTTTTAAGTGTTTTAACTATAACAAGATTGGTCATTTTGCCTCAAGGTGTCCGGAAAGGTTTTCAAGATCAAATCCTAACAAATCAAGGTTCCAAAAGAATTGTTACTATGTTCATGAAGGAGATGATGAATTAGAGACAAGAGACAAATCCAGAAGTGATTGGGTGTTCATTGCCATCAAGGAAGAAGATCCAATGCCCTCTAAATCTGTCAATCATAAAGTTGTGGAAAGAGCTCTGGCTACCCAAGTTGAAGAAAAGGATGATTGGGCCATTGATAGTGGATGCTCTCACCATATGACAGGTGACAAAAACAAGTTCATAGATTTGGAAAGGTATGAAGGAGGAGTGGTGAAGTTTGGTGATAATTTAGCTGGTAGAATCAGAGGAAGAGGAACTATTTCTTTTGATGGAAGGAACAAAATTGGTAATGTACTATATGTTGAAGGACTGAAGCACAATCTTCTCAGTGTTGGTCAGTTGGTGGACAAAGGCTATGATCTATGATTCAAGAATGGAAAATGCAAGATCTTTGAAAGTTCCAGAACAGAGATTGCATCCGGTACTCAAACTAAAGGTAATATCTTTCACTTGGTTGGTACTAGTAAAAGTTGCTTATTTGTTCATGTTGATCAGAGTTGGTTATGGCATAGGGGGATGTGTCATGTAAATTTTGATAATATCATCAAAATAAGCAATACTCAGGCTGTAAGAGATCTTCCAAAATTAGTGAAACCTACTAATAGCTTGTGCAAAGAATGTCAGTTGGGTAAGCTGAGCAAAGTCACGTTCAAAAGTAAAGAACTATCTTCTACCGGATTATTGGACTTAGTTCATATTGATCTTTGTGGTCCAGCAAGAATCAGGAGTGTGCAAGGTGATAGATACTTCATGTTACTAATTGATGACTATTCCCGGATGATGTGGGTAACTTTTCTAAAGGAAAAATCAGAAGCACTTGAGAAATTCAAAATATTCAAGGCTATGGTAGAGAATGAAACCGGATTAAAATTGAAATGTCTAAGGTCTGATAGAGGTCGAGAATTCACATCCTGTGAGTTCATAGATTTTTGTGAGAAACATGGAATAAAGAGACAGTTGTCTGCTCCTAGGACTCCACAACAAAATAGAGTAGTTGAGAGAAAGAACCGGACCATCCAAGAAGCATCTAGGACCATGATGATGGAAACAAATGTTCCTCAGATCTATTGGAGAGAAGTTGTCAGCACTGTAGTCTAGACTCTCAATCGAGTTCAAATTAGAAGCAATACCGGTAAGACTCCTTATGAACTTTAGTTTGGCATCACTCCTACTGTGAGGCATTTCAGAGTCTTTGGTAGCAAGTGTTACATTAAAAGAGATGAAGATCTAGGCAAGTTTGATGCTAGAAGTGATGAAGGAATATTCTTGGGATACTCTACTCAAAGTAAAGCCTACTGGTGTTATAACAAGAGATTGAGGAAGATGATAGAAAGTACAAATGTGAAGGTTGATGAGGGAATTGAGAAACCCTCAAGGTTTTATGAATATAATGAAGATGATCAGAATGGTGTTTTGACTCAAGGAGCCCAAGCTTCCTCCATAAGTCAGATTCAAACTAATCCGGTAAATCAAGAAGAAGAGATGAGTTTCAATGAGCCTGATCAAGAATCAGAAGTGCAAGAAATTCCCAAAGTTCCCAGGTATGTAAGACTGAACCACTCTGAAGATTAGATCATAGGTGATAAAAGCAAAGGAGTACAAACAACAAGGAGAATTGCTCAAGATTCAGAAGAGTATTGTCTGATTTCAAAGATTAAGCCTAAGATAGTAAATGAAGCTTGTAATGATGAAAACTAGACTAAAGCAATGGAGGAAGAGCTGATGCAAATTGAGAAAAATCACACTTGGGATCTTGTTCCCAGACCTAGAAACAAGAATGTGATTGGAACAAAATGGGTCTTCTGGAACAAACTGAATGAAGTTGGTGAAGTAATCAGAAATAAAGCCAGATTGGTCTGCAAGGGTTACTCTCAAATAGAAGGAGTTGATTTTGAAGAAACTTTTGCTCTGGTGGCAAGAATTGAAGCAGTCAGATTGTTTCTTGCTTTTGCTGCCTTCAAGGATTTCAAGGTATATCAAATGGATGTCAAGTCTGCCTTCCTAAATGGTGACTTGGAAGAAGAAGTGTGCATAGAGAAACCAGATGGATTTCAATTGTCTGATCATGGTGATATGGTCTGCAAGTTGAAGAAGGCACTGTATGGACTAAAGCAAGCCCTAAGAGCCTGGTATAAAAGATTGGATAAGCATCTTTTGAAGATTGGTTTCAACAAAGGTACTGCTGACAGTAACTTATATTTCAAAATTGATCATGAAAACATCTTGATTGTTGAAGTGTTTGTTGATGATATCATTTTTGGAGGAAGAGATAGTATGTGTAAAACTTTTGCAAATCAAATGAAAAGTGAGTTTGAGATGTCCATGCTTGGTGAAATGAATTTCTTCTTGGGTCTGCAAATCACTCAAACAAAGAAAGGAATCTTCATTTCTCAGACCAAATATGTGAAAGAATTATTGAAGAAATTTGGGATGGAAGACTCAAAACCAATGAATACTCCCATGGAAACCGGATGTAAATTCAGAAAAGATGATGACTCTCCTAAGGCTGATCAGACAAAGTATAGGTCAATGATTGGAGGACTGTTGTATCTCACTCAAACTAGACCAGACATTATGTAGGCTATTGGTCTTGTTGCTAGATTCTAGGCTGATCCTAGAGAATCTCATGTCATGGCAATCAAGAGGATTTTTAGATATCTAAAAGGGACAGTTGAGTATGGTGTGTGGTATCCTAGAGATCATGATTTCTCTCTTCATGCTTATACAGATGCTAATTGGACAGGAGATGTGGATGACCGGAAGAGTACCAGTGGTGGAGCATTCTTTTTGGGGAAGAGATTGGTTTCTTGGCTAAGCAAGAAACAAGAGGCAATATCTCTGTCTACAACTGAAGCAGAATATATTGCAGCAGTAGGTAGTTGCACTCAAGTTTTGTGGATGAAGTAGATGCTAAGAGATATCAAAGTGGAATATGAGGAGCCTATCACAATTTTCTGTGATAATTCAAGTGCAATAAACATATCTAAGAATCTGGTGTTGCATTCAAAGACTAAACATATATCCATCAAGTTTCACTTTTTGAGAGAGCAAGTGAACAAGAATGAAGTCAGATTGGAGTTTGTGCCTACCAAGGATTAGATTGCAGACATCTTTACTAAACCTCTTCCTAAGGACTCTTTTGAGTAGCTCAGGGAGAAGTTAGGGGTTATTGCCCCTCCAGTGATGAACTAAGGTGCACTGATGTGCATCAGTCTGGTGGCTATCACAGTCACATCTTATGGTCTGAATTGATGATAAGGAGCTACTACTCAAGGGGAGCAGCAGGTATGATTCTAAAGTGGTGGAATTGCAAGTATGTGCCCTTTGCCATTGATGTCAAAGGGGGAGAGAAGACATGTGAAAAACAAGTGGTTTCTAATCAAAGGGGGAGTAGTAAAGGGAGAGAAGACATGTGAATGGTTGTTGCTGATAGGGGGAGTTGAGACAGTAAGGAGAAGTTCTTGTCTTGATGGTTAAAACAATTTTTCATATCATATGTTGCTATCAATGACAAAGGGGGAGATTGTTGCAAGTATGGGCCTAACTGGTGTTGTCATTGATTTCAACATACTCTTGTTGCATTAATGATAAGGATTGGATGAACTATGTGCTGAGGATATTGAGAAAATTAGTCTCAATCAGGAACAGTGAAGAATAGTGATGACAGTAAGGTAATAGTCCAAGATAGGTTGAGGATCAGAGGATGTGGTTTAAAGGGTCTATAGATATGTGTCTTAAGGTCATCCAGTAGAGATTTCAAAGGTCCACATGAAGATATAAAAAAGTTGTGGTTGCTCAAGTAAAACCAGTTTTGGTAGGTGTTCAAAGGTGACAGAGTGTTACAGAAAGGTCCAGTGAGATCCAGAAATGCATTGTCCTATTCTACGGATTTGAGGGAGTGTTGAAGAAGTCTTTGTGGAGTGTCAACTAGATTGGTTCATGGTTTGAAGGTCTGCAAGCATCTATTCCTTTGTGACAGTAATGATAAACTGTGTTCTTGAGGTTCCAGATGAAGGGGAGAAGGATTTCAGTAAGCAGATGAAGTGTGGATGTTTTTGGTGATTCAGGCAAGCTTGTGGAGGTCTTTGGATCATGTCCAGTTTGTGTTGGTGGTCCACATTGAAGTTGGAGCTCGCAATTGAAGAATAACTTCTGGATGATGGTGTTCTTCTTGAGATTGGCTGACCAAATCAGTTACACATCCTGCGGATGTTCTTGTTGATGTTTGTCGACTTAGATGATCATTCCTAAGTTGATGTCTTGTATAAATAAGGGATTACGAAGTCATTTCAAATGTGTCCTTGTGGAGATGAGTGTGTGGTAGTGAGGAGGAGAGCGAAAGGCAAACCAGAAGTATTGGGCTTAAATGGAACTGATTCAAGCATGGTGAAGATGCTATTCTCCAGTTCATGTATGTGATACCTATTTCTTTGTAGATAGTGTGTCTCTTGTAGTCAGTGAGCCTCTTGTGAGAAGTGTGCTTGGGTAATGAGCCCTAATTGGCATGTGCCATTTTGTTCTTTCTATTCTTCTAATAGAGAATACAATCTTGGGTTAATCACCCGTGGTTTTTCCCTTAACCAGGTTTTCCACGTCAAAATCTTGGTGTCTCATGTGTCGATGTGTTTCTGCTCTTGATTTGTTGCATTGTGTTTCCATGATTGATTTATTATTATATTACTGAATTGCAAAGTGGAGTTAAGTGTTTAATTGGAAGAAAGTTTTGTACAACTGATTCACCCCCCCTCTCAGTTGTGTGCCCTAAGTCTAACAGGTTGCTCCATTTGTTGCAAATTTTCTATCACAGCCTGTTGTACAACCTTCATAATTGAATCACTAACCTCCTTATCAGGACTGTCTTCTATATTTATTATATCTGTAGCACCAGAATCCATAAGGAAGGCCTGTGTAGTGTCATCTTTGTTCATGTCTCCTTGTGAATCTAATTCTGCATAGACTTTTTTCAATGTCTGGTAGTAAGGGGACTGGAAGAGGTGCATGCACTGGCACTTTTACGAGGTCATTAAATGGCTTGGTCAAAGAATCATTAGAGGCAATTAAAGAGTTAGTTACAATAGGAGGTAAATACAACTTAGAAAGATTGGAAAATGATACAAAGCCCATAAAAGGAGAGGGAGGAGAGGACAACATAGAAGAAATGAAAAGTGGAGTGAAAAGACTAAGAGCTGGTAAGGTGAAACTGAAAGGTGATGATGACAAGATGGTAGAAATAGATGGTAGAGAGAATTATGTGGAGAAAGAGGTGGAGGAGATGGAGTGAGTGGTAGATGAAATTGACAGAGGTGCGAAGGTGGATATGGAAGAGATAGATGGTAAAGACATGGTGGAAATGGAAGGTAATGAGGAGATGGAAGAGATGATAGAGGAAATGGTAGATGGAGAGAGGTAACTAGGTGAACTTGAATCTACTGCCAAAGGAGAAGATGCAATGGCAATGGTAGGTGAAGGAACATGTGATGAGGTTTCTAGAGTAGAGGAGGAAGAGGTTGTTGTGCTTGATGTGAGTGGGGAGACATGTGTAGTTGTGTTCATAGCAAAAGTAGTAGTGGTCGCAACAGTTGTTGTTACCTTTGGCTTCTTTGCCTTGGAGGTCTCTCCTTTTCCACTGGGCATATCTTTCCTTTTTGTCACTCTTGTTCTTGTGGAAGGAGGAAGATCTTTCTTCTATGGTTTAGGGGCATCTTTCTTAACCTTCCCCTTTTTTGCCAAAGGAATATGTTCCTCATTGTCTACATGAGTTTCTTGGGTTCCCCCTTCCCCCACAGTATCTTCTATTTCCAAAGGTTGATCTTCTTCATCATTGCTAACCTTTTCTGGGGCATATTCTGTTCAAGTTAGGGGTGTACCCACTTGCCTTAAAGCTGCAGTTTGACTTATGACCCAATTCTTGCTCAACTTTACTGGATTTTTCATGGCCTCATCAAGTGAGCTCTCTTCTAAGTTAGCCTAGTTGGGGAAAGGAATGGGATGATTGAATAATGCCTCCCATGGCCCCCTTTGTATCATGTTATCATCTTTTGTCATTTGATCTGGGACTTGTATTATGTGAAACTTCTTAATAATATCTAGTGACAACCTAGAATAATTCCTTCTCAACACTTCATAGTCATCCCCACAGTTTACCCAGAAATCTTCTAGATGTTCTTTATGGAACAATGTTTTTCTCACATACTTCTCCATTACCCCAAATGGATCAAAATGCCTCCTCTTGATATGTAGGTGGAGATTCAATAACTACAATTCAGTATCAGAGTGCTCTGCTGTTCCAAGAGTGGTACAAGAGTAATTTCCCTTTCCTAATAGGATTGGGAACTTAATAGAGGCTCTGTGCAAGTGTTTCAGTTTCTCTGCACATGGAAGGAGTTGCCTCATCAATTCAAGGAGCACTACCTTGTCAGTAGGGTAGCATGGAAGCTTGTATGGTGCTCCTGTGAAACCTTGAACTCTCAGATAAGTAAATTTTTGAAATTGAATATACCATCTCCCATATGTTTGTACCATGTTTGCAGCTTTAGGGGTTAATCTCATTTCAGTGTTACTTTGAAGGATCCAAGTAATGTGCATGGTAAAGGCATCATTAACTCATTTATAATGTACTAGAGATTACAAATTCTCAACTTGTGTATAAAATTCATATACTTTAAACTATCCATCAACATTTCCAATGGTTCCTAACCTAGAGAGTCCAAGATATACCACTTGTCTTGCCAGAGCATACACTAATTTTGTGTTGAAGGCAACAAAGGTCTCATGAATATTCTTTCTGAGAATTTGAGCCCAATGTATCTTCTTTTCTCCATGTAAGATCTCCTCAATAAATGCAAACATCCACCCTTCAAATGTTGAAGTTGTGGGCAATCCCATAATTCTATTCAGGAGTGTCACTAGATCTCCAATTTCTTCCTTGAAATCACTCCTATACAGAGTGTAAGGGAGTTTTAATAGAGTGGATCTTTTATGCTTCATCCAAGCTTCCTTTATCTGTTTCCTACAACTCTTTGGGTCCTTCTTATACATCTTATCAGCTTCTTCTTTGTCCATCAAGGAGGGTTTTGGGAATACAGGTATGTCAAAGATTTCTGCAATAGACTGTGCACTTAACTTTGCCAAAACCTGGCCATCCTAGGTTTGAATAGTTCTGGTTGCTTGGTCATATCTACTGGCAAAAGATACAATCACTTCTAGGCACTACACTGATGTAGGAAATGTAGTTGCTTCACCTATCCCATTATCTTTGATCTTCTTTACTTGTGGAGTGGGATTAGACCCTGAGACTCTAATTCTGAATTCTTCTATATCTATGTGCCCTAGGTCTATATCTGTAATGTTTTTCCATGCTAAGGTGATTTTGGTCACTAGAGGGATCCCTTTGAACTCATACTTCATGTTAGTAGCTCGAGTAGACATTTATCCTACAGGACTGGACCTAATAAGTCAATTTTGAAATTCATCTGTCCTAGGAATTCTAGATTTAGGTTTTTTAGACAGCCAATTGATTATATTTTATTTCTTAAGTCAAGAATTGTCATAAAACCTCTTCAAAATCCCCTAAAATCTATTTGTCAGGCTAAAGATATGTAGGTTACCTTGCCCTCTAACACTTATTACACACATATACAAAATAATCAATGAAAACAGTCTAGCGGGCTTTCAGGACCCTACTGGACTTATGCAATAAATGCTAGCTCTAGATGCATAAATTTTCCAAATTTACTGAAAACGTGTAAATTATCATCACTTCATCTCTAAAATTAAATTACCTAGACAATAAGCTTTCTTTCCTTAGAAAATTTCTGAAAATTACAATGTGCAAAGGGCTTGCGGGTTTTGGACGTCTACAGGATGAAGTGGGGAAATCAAGTGCTAACGGATAGTGCGGAAGTTAGGATGTCCAGCAAAGGCATATTTCAGCTCAAGGTAATAGGCAAGTTTTTTAGCGCAAAGGTGGATAATGCTATGTTAATAGAAATTTTACCTCGTACCAGATGGTGGGGAATTTGGCATCTAGTGGATATGTCAAGTTGAATCAATTTTTAGCACCAATCCTATTGAGCAGGATTTTAGTGTTGAATGTGAAAACCTTAGTGAGCAGGGGAAACGAGGGATACCAGATTGTACAGATTTTTTCCCTGCAGGATATATGTAGTAGGTGCCCTTTTTTAGCGCAAATCCAGTATGGGTCAATTTTAGTGCTAACTATTTAACTCTACATGGGATTTGTTTTGGGAAACATTTTGCAGGGATTTTGGTAGGTAATGGATAAGTGTGGTAAAGGTATTTTTCCCTGCAAATCAGATGATAAGGAAATTTAGTGCTAAGTGCTCTTTCTACACTTCACAAAAGATCACGATTTCAAAGGTTTCGTCTAACAAATTTGAGCTTTGGCATAGGTTTAGGGTTTTGATGCATATGAGCTCTCAATGATTTAAAAGACCCTAATTTCTACATTTTTAGAAGATTAAACCATCATATGGACATGCAATATTCTAATAATGAAACCTAAGTTGCCATATATGAATCTCATCAACATAATATATGTAGTGAAACATGAGAAATGACATTAAATTCAAAGCAGACAATGCTTAAAAGATTTCACAAAGGAAAGAGAGCAATTCATACAGAAACCCATAACTGCAAACCAACATTCAATGTGACACAAACCCCAAATCACAGCATTTTAAAATGCAAAATAGAGAAAATTTAGGGCACCAACCTATGTTTGAAAAAAAAATGTGAGAATAAGAGGGTATTTTTTGCTGAATTGTGCTCTTGATCGGTTGCAACACGCCACCGAATCACCTGAAACCATTATGCAGAGCTCCCAGTAGGTGTTTTGAATGTAGAATAAGCTTAAACAATGAATCTAAAACCTTTTATACCCCCTAACTAATTCACTATTAATGTGGAGTATGAAGACAATATGGCACACAAAAAGCTCAGCGGGGTTTTTGGAACCTATCGACTTAGAGGGATTTTAGGTGTCTACCGACTATGTGTAGTGCAATGTTTTTTTTTTGTAGGTCTGATATGGGTCAATTTTAGCGCAAGGGATCCTCGACATTAATATCTAGTGAAAATGGATTCTAGTGCAAATGCAGTACCTTAGTATTTTAACGCAAGCTAGCTTATTGGATGCTAGTGTTGACATCCCGTGCAAGTGGATTTTAGAGTTGAGTGCAGTGACAAGCAGTTTTAGTGCAAAGGCTCTTTAGAGCCTTAAGAACTTGATGACAAAGGGGATCCATCATAACTTGACTCAATTTCTCAAGGACTTGAACATGTTTTCACCTGATAGATGCCATTTTGACCCACATGTGGACATATTTGATCTTGCAAAATCATTATTACCTCAAAGGGAACTAACAGAAACTAAGCCAAACTTCAAGCAAAGCAGAGAAAAAGGGGGTCTCCATTTGATAAAATGGGACATGTGTGCAAGGAACAACATATAGAAGTAAATTTAGAGTATTTCAAAGGCTTGTTACAACATGAATCACAACATAGAGTGATTCTACTAGTCAAGCGTCAGATATATATATATATATATATATATATATATATATATATATATATATATATATTTCAACCCCATCTTCATATATAAACTAGGTCCATTTTTGCTTTCTTGCTAAAGGGACGCATGGTCCTTATGAATATTTGATTGTTTTCATCATCCACTGACTAGTAGAGTCACAGAAGAATGTAAACAATAAAATGAGAGAGGAGATAAAAGTGACTTGGGTTTACAACATGATAAGATACCCCCAAGACATCCTCCACAACGTTATACCCCAAAGGCACAATACACAACAGTAAAATAGAGGAGAGGAAAATAGAAGAATAGAGAAACAAATAGAAGAATGGTCACAACATAGGTGGTCTCCTTGTATCTTTGACCTTACAAGAGTATCAAGGGTCATCCAAGGAGACTTAAACAACATATAACATGACACAAGGGAACACAACACAATGCTAACAACATATGTATATCTAGGAGGAGGTCACCTTTGAAATCAATTAGAATAGGTGCTACATTGAGTGTGGCTAAATGAGGGAGACTTACTTACCTATTTTAATTGGATATTTCTTGGCGAACAATCCATGTCTATCATCTCAGTATATATCATATTTGTCGATATTATAATAACATTAAGAGTAGGATGATGGTAGGCTTTGACGGGCTTCAAAGAACGATATCTAATACTGACTGTGTAGTTAATTCCAATGTGTAAAGAATATTAAGATTCTTTAGTTTCCACATCTATTGTTTAGATGGTATCGATGCAACTTTTGAAAGTTTTAGAGTTATTGAGTTTATATTCCCCTATAAAGGTAGGAGTAAAATCTAATGAACCACAATCATCACCAAGAAGTGCATTTGATGGTGATGTTGAATCTTGCACAACATTATCTATGACAAGAAGTGTTGATCTGAATCAACTTTTAAATTATTCAAAGTCTTATGACTGATGACTTATTTTTGTGTTTCAATTTGTAAACAAATTTTTGGCTCCAGATTAGCTTCAATAGTGTCAAGTTTCTTTTTGTAAATAAACTTTATTGATTGATGAAGGGTAGATGGAACTACCCCCATGGCATGAATCCAAGGTCTCCCTAGAATCATATTATATGAAAGTGTACCAGGCATGACATGGAAAAGGGTAGATAATGTCGTGGGTCCAACCTTTACAGGTAAGCTTATAATACCTAGGGATGGTCTACCAAAATGATCAAAGCCATGAATTTTAAGCTTATCTGGTTTAATTAATTTTGTATCAACGTTGATTTTGCGTAACAAATCAACACTGCAAACATTAAGAGCTGATCCATTATCAACCATAAATCACTTTATCAACATTTTTTATTGTGACAAAGATTATAAGAGGATCATATTGTTTCTAAACTTCTAGAGAGGGTAACCCAAGTTGTTGAAAGGGAATATCCATTTTTGTTGCATGCATACAATCTAACAGAGCCACTACATCATTAGGCTTAACATTAGGAGGTACAATCACCTTTTGTAAAGATTCTTGGAGCATTTCATGGTATGTAGGCAATGTTTGTATGAGTTCCCAAAGAGAGATCTTAGCTGGAGTAGAGTGAAGATGCTCAACAAGATCGTAATCTTGACCAACTTTATGAATAAGATGGGGGTGGTTGAGGAAGCATAGGTTGAGAAGTTGGTAAAGTGATCAGAATGTTCAACTATTGTTTACTTTGCTTATTATTTCACATATTGTATGTGTGAGTAACCACATTGTGATAGGGTTGTTATGACACATTTTGATACACTGGATTTCCTTGAGTAATTTGTTTTGTAAAATTAAGAATGTAACCCGGGGGTCTAGGTGGTGTTGGAGCACCTTGAACCATAATCACTCATTTGAAGTGAGGAGGTACATTGGGTGCCCCATGCACAATGAGTTTAGGAACATTAGTACAGTTATCCATTATCCCCTTAGTAGGTGGGATAAGTCTATTAGTGATGATTGAATTAACATTGTTTTGACTTTGATTAAGATCAACATTCGTCCCTAAAGGATTTAATGTGAGAGACCTTTCTTCATCCACCAATGCTTCATATTTTGAAGGGAGAGCATTGGAATGAAGAGAGGGTAGAGTGATATTAAAGAATGTATCAATGATTTCATCCTCTTGAAACAAAATGTCCTCACAAGTGGGAACAACTTTGAGAGAGGGATCCAAATCACCATCATCTTTCTCATGGCAATTCATGGAGATGAAATTAGTAAATTCCTTTAATATCAAAGGATATTTATTTTTAAGATTTATTAAGTTAGTAAAATCATATACATAATCAAGGATTTCAAATGAAGAGCATTTAAATAAATCTTTATCACACATGGATTGTAAATGAGTCAAAACATAAGGATGCATATTAACAAATTTATAAAAACTTTTAAAATCTTTGATATATGCATGCAAGGATAGAAAAGAGGAAACATTAGAATATTCCATAATGAAATCTCTTAGAACAACAATGTGTAATAAGATCTATTCATTTATCAAAACAACCAATATGAGAGGCTTTTGTACACCACAACACTAGTTTGAGGAAACCAGGTTTTTGAAGGTTTTGTAAAGATCAAAAACACACTAGTGTCACTACAAACCAAGTGAATTTAATGTTAAAAGTGCTGCATAAAAGGTGATAGTGATAGTTTTTTGATTTATTGCAAACTATGTGAAAAAGATGCTTATTCTCTTATGTTGAAATACACATTGTGTAATTCCAAAAGTGTGACAATTATGCACTCTTTCCAAAATTATGCAAATTTTATGAATGAATATGAAAATAAATCAATGGAAGATCTGATTTGAAATGTTTATGACAGTAGTAAAATCTGAAATAAGATTTTGACTACAAACCCTAGCTTTGTAAATGACTAGGTTATAGGAAAAATGCAACTTTTCAACAAAACCCTTAGCAAATGAGATCTTCAAGTGCAAGATGTGATATCATGAAATGATTAATTTCTTTTACCCTGGATCAGATATGATGTAAAAATCAGAAAATCAAATGCTTCCAATGATGTGCAATGAAAATAATGCAAAACTATGCCTTTATGCAAGCCTATAATGCTTTTTTTCTAATTTTTTTAAATGTATGCAAGATTTTCCAATGAAGAATGATAAGTATGATATGAATTAATGCAAGATCTGATTCCAACACTCAGAAAGATGAAAATTATTTAAAACATGGGTTCACCAAAATTTTATATAGGAAAAGTGAGAGATGAATGCAAGCATGTAAGTACACTAGATCAAACCCTCATTTCACTATAACATTCAAGGACAAAACTGAGCTAAGTCACTACAAGATGAAAGAAGACTCAAATACTGATTTTGTTCTCTTATTTTCTAAGGAAATATATGATTCAACCAAGCCTTTTATCAAACCCTAGGTTGATCAATGCACTAAACCCTAGAATTGAGATAATCAACTTATAACAGACAAACAACAATGGAAAGTTAGGTTCTGAAAGTAATAGGATGATCAGCGAGATGTCGCAACCTATTCCTCAGAAGTTGGAATGTTAGAAGACTCCAAGGCTAGTGCCTGAGTCCAGAAAGTCCCGGTATTCAAAATCTTTGAACTAGAAAAATGTCGTAAATGATGCTCTGATGTTAGATCCAAGGTCTATTTGAGTTGTTGGACATTGGGGTTAGCACCCAAGTCTGCTATAGATGAATTTCCAAACTCTATTTTTGGATCTTGAATCTTTATCCCTTAAACAATCTCCCTCTACCTTCACTTCTGCAATTCTCACACCTGTAACCTGCACACTGTTGAACACAATGAGGTGCTGAGAGGGGGGTGAATCAACACACACAAAAATTTAAACAAATATTTACAAATAAAGTTGAATAACTTAAAGAGAAAAAAATAAATCATGCAACACAAGAATCAACACAAAAACATCAAGATTTTTATGTGGAAAACCCTAAAATAGGCAAAAACAACAATGAGTGTTAGCTCACAATATATTATGCTCACTACAAAAATATTACAACTTTATTTTTGGGCTGCAACCTAAGGAAGCTACTACTCCCTATACTTCATGTTTACAACAATTATAACTTTGATTTAGGGTAGAACCCAAGGAAGCTACTACTCCCTTAATATTCTACTCACTACATTTAGAATTATACAAAGATAGATATATGGACTGTTGCAAAATAGACGTCTGACTTATGTTGATAATGTAACCTTCTTTTTCTACTCAAAACATGCGTTCAAACTGATTCTACACACTTCATATCCTTCCCTATGCTATATCATATTTGCACTCGCCTCTCTACCTTACAAATTAATTTAATCTTCTATAAATATCCTCCATAACACTTCAAAACACTGATTAGGTCGGCATATAAACATCAGTGGATGAAATGTGTAACTCTTCAAAGGTTGGCATCAATACATACCATCTGATAAGAAAACTTGTTGCGGACCTTAGGACATCATGAAGGTATTCAAAACATGTCTCTTCACATCTTCCAAAGTCAAAGCAATAAGTCAGGATCTACCATACATACCAGAGACTTAACCTATTGGCTCAAATTGCTCAAAACTACTAATTGTTCATTTCCACATTATCGGAGAGAAGTCAAAATCTTCATGCAGACCAAGAATTCAATCATGTATAGTCTCAAAATCCTCCATTCACCTTTCTACTAAAGTATCATATCAATCTATACTTCCTCAAAACAAGAAACATGAATTGTAGGAAGCAGAGCATTCCAGACCACATGTGGCACTTCATAACTCAAGATATAGTATTGCAGTATGGAAAAATAAGAAATATATGCATGCAGCTCAAACCTAAGATATATTAGAACATGCAAGACCTCTGTACAAACTTCTATGACTGATCTACATACATTTCATCCTCTGTAAAATCTCAAACATATGTATTTAGGCTCTAGAATAGTTTGTATTGCCTCCATCACTTGATTGCTAACTTTGCGGACCACCAAATCACTTGATACTTCATCATAGCATGCCTTAAGTATCTCTAAGCTTGTCCTTAGAACCACATGATAAAATAATGTTTTTTGGAGGAATGCAAAGCATTCCATTAAGTCTCCATCATTGCTTTGCCTTGTCTAAGTAGTAACTAGTACTCTATCCCTTGTAACTTTTACTGCTGAAGATGTGAAGATCTAAAAACTTAGATATATCATTTCAAGACCTAGATAAACTTATGTTCAAAACTATAAGATCAAATCTTTCTTTGCGGAGAAATGTAGACCAAAACAGTGTTACTCTGCCTTCGGATATGCATTGTGAATGCCTTAGATTCCTGGTATTTATCATTAAGTACGGTACTCCAAACCGATGATATATACTTGTAGGAATGATCAAATCATGCAAGGACATGAGTATTTACCTCCACATCATGTTCAAACACAAAACTAATCACCTCACCATACTTAAATTGTTTTCTCTTCTCTCGGACTAGTTTTCCTTGACCATGCTACCTCTGTACAAGTTTGTCCTTATATTTCCATATACTATTGATACAATCAAGGTAGGAGGGTCTGGTGAGGGACTGTCCAACCTTGCAACCTTAAACAATTAACACTATGATCATACAGATATGCAATAGAAGCTACAACTAATCAATGGAAAGACAAAAGATATTCATGAACATATGACACAAGATATATCTTGGGAAAACCCTAATAGGGAAAAACCCAGCCTTCAAAGCTCATTCCTCATATATTATAACTTCAAATTAAATTACATAGGCCTTACGGGATTTACAGATACTAGGCCGTAGCCCAAGGATTATAAAAGATTCATACGACAATAGTCTTTCATGATTTATTTCTTCTATGTCTCTATTCTCTGCTCTACAACTCCTGCTTCCTACTCTTCCTTCCACTCTATTCTGCTACTCATCCGGATCAAAACAACTTAAGATTTTTCTTCGTATCTTCATTCTATTCGTATCTTCATTCTATTGATCACTTTATAGAAAAAATCCTTTATCTCTTATTTATATCCTCTGCAAGATTTCTAAACATTAACAAGTTGGCCTAATTGCAACGGCTATTTAGGGTAACGTGGTACACAAAATAGGTCGGGCCTAAACATAAGGCATTGCTCTGTAGGTATATAGAACTTCACGTGGATCTCCATGAAGGTCATCTAGGTCCTATATTACATTGCATAATGTTCCTTTAGGCTCCGCAAGTCACAGATTTACTCCGCAAGCTGATTAGACTTTACTAAACACTATCAGCTCTGCTATGTGAAAATAGGTAATCTTCTAACAATGATATCTCTTTGGAATTGAACCCAAATGACCTAAATTTTGGATATGATGTAGATGACTAAGTCTAGATGCTAAGTACTACTCTACAGCCTCTGATATGCAAATGTGATAAAATGCGGAATTCTCCAAGGTCGCTCTCTCTGTCCTCTGCAATTTCACTGTCAACTGTCTCAATTGTTCTGAATGCTTCCAGATACTCCTGCATCAGACTCTCGGGGTTATTTAAAAAGTGAGCCTCTTCACTTTGGTCTTTATTATATCAAATTCAATGTGATCCCTTAGAATAGGTTCGGTGGTCTATTTTTAGGTACTTGCAACTGCCTCAAGGCCGGCGGTCTGTTCAAGTCCACCCTGCAAAAACTACCTCAAGCTCTTCTAAGTTCAACATTCTACCTGCAAGCCTTGAATTACCTCTATGATTGGTAATCTAAGCAAGTCTTCTCCACAAGCTGCCTCAAGTTCTTCATCTTCTATGATGGTCTAGGTTCAGTGGTCTACTTGCAAGCCCTGCACTGCCTCAATGATCGGCGATCTGAGCAAGTCTTCTCCGCAAGTTACCTCAAGCTTTATGTCTATTTCAATCAATTAAGAGTCAATCAATACTTATATAAATCCTTTGGAACAATAAAGTCACTTCCTGATACATTCTTGAATTCTTCTTTGCAACTCTGTCTAAGTCCAGGTTTCTATCACAATTTCCTCTGCACTCATCAAAATCTCTCAGTTTCCTCTCTGCATACACTTTCCTTTTACTCATCTCTATTTGTTTATCTATATTTACTTCATTCCAATACACCAGCTTTCTCTTCTGGTAGAATATCTTCGCATTCCCTCTTTCTCTACCACATGAACTTCTCTTTTCTGCTAGCATGTGTTCACACAAACTTTCTCAGATGATTTTACACAAACTTGCTCTGGTTTCTTAGATGTTCAATCTATAACACAATTCTCCTTAAGATCAATGCTTCACCTTCTTCTATTTTCTCTATTAATGATTTAATAGGTTCTTCTTTTTCCTCAGCATAAACTATCTCTATATCAACAGGTTCTTCTTCCTCTACATAGTCTGGTTGTGATGTTCACAACACGCCCCATTATTGGTGCAGGAGCACCTCGAAGACATTGAGAATCTGAGGATTCTATACATTTTATGTTATGTCCAAAATACCACATTGTAAGGCCTTAGTGCCATGTCGAACCTTAGTTGGCCGAGTAACGGCATAATATTGAAAGATTGCATATGTGTCAAGAAAAGATCTAAAGAATTGTAACCGAACAAGAAAGAAGTAGAATGTAACCGATTGGCAGGGTGGTTGAGGAACGGTTTCGCCTTCCACCTTCTGTAACTGCCAATGTATGAGTCTTTAAATAGTTATCTCTGTATTCGTAGAAGACGAGATAGGGAGAGTGAACGAACGGAGAAAGAGAAAAGAAAACAATTTGTATGTATAATCTCTGGAAGGAATAAAATAGTTTTGTTCTTGGTCTAATTACTAGAACATCGATTTGGAGTCATTCCACTGGTGGGTTTCTTCGAAACCAGTGGAATGACCTCCGTGATAGTTAGATCTATTTATGTTCTATTAAGTTTTTAGTTATTTTTGTGTGTTCTATTCGGTTACAATGTGCAGAGAAGGAATTAGCACTTCATGTGTATACAAATGTATGTGAGATCAATCGGTGTGTATACGTCAGTCATATGACAGAATAACTTGTATGTATTTGTCCTTTGTATTTAGTAAGACATACAACCGGTTGGGTCAAAGACTGTGGACCCCACAGTTTGCAGAACGAATTATAGGTATGCATCGGTGTGAGATAACCCATCGGAGAAGAAGAAGCAAGTGTGGCCGAAGAAACAAGTCCTGCCGAAGACAAAGTTGGTATGCAATATGCATTGGTGTGAGTTTGTAGTTCGGCGAACAAGTAAAAGGCTACACCGATGGTGTAAGTCTGGGCGATGGACCCTATTCATCGGAGAGAGTTTGACCATCGGGTGGAGGCATTTGTGTGTTTCTGATAGTGAAAGTCTTATCGATGGAAGGGATTGTTAGACTCATCGGCATGAGTGATGCGGTCGGGGAGACATTACACTTAGCGACCGACGAAGTTTGTCTGGCCAATGGGCACATAAGAGAAACCGCTCATCAGAGTGAGATGACATATCGGCGGGAGAATATTGAAGGTGACCGATAGTATAAGGTCAAGCCGATAAGCAAGGGAAAGCATATTTCAGGGAAACTATAATGTATGTCTTGCCGATAGTAAAAGAAGAGGGTATCTTGGTCTCGTTTGGACCTTGAGAAGGATATTTTAAAAGCTATTGAGCTTTATAGTGTTGGTATTGTGGGTTTTGATGGGTTTACACCTTGTCATGTAAGCTTTTGCTGGATGCTCTGCATCAATTATGCTCCTTAGCAAAATGGGGACCCCTGCTGTTGCTTTACTTTTTTGCTTCTGCTTTGTGTTGTTTTGCTTGGTGGTAAAGGGAAAAGAGAGTCAAATTTGCAAACTTTGTTAAAAATATGGAAAAATGCATTTTCAGTACCATTGCATGATATGGTTGGATTCCTTGTGAAAAATGAGCCAGGGTTGCTTTTTGAACCATCTTAAAATTCGCCATATTTTGCAAGTTATGATCATTTCGGTAAAATGTACATTCAGGTTTGTCTATCGCTTGGCATATACAAAGTCCTTTGTATGTGCAAAGTCATATTTTTTTACGCTTGGTCGCTTTTGTACATTCGGGCTTGTATATTCTAACATACAAGCAAAATATACATTGCAGAATATACATAGCGGACCTGAAATTATTATCAAAAACTCAAAGGTTGTTGTATATTCGGGCTTGTATATTTTCATATACAAGCGGAATATACAAGCGGACATACATAGCACGGTTCACATACAATGCACTGTTCACATGCAAGTGCGAAAGATGCAAGCGCCCATATACAAGTGCCGGACCCGAAGTAGTTATTCAACAAGGTTAAATCCTTGTATATGTGGGCTTGTATATTGGCGATATACAATCAAAATATACAACGCCGGAATTGGAAGGTTATCAAATGGAGTTAATGGCTTGTATATCGCGATATACATAGGTTTTGAAAGGAGAAAGACTTGGTCGAATGCATTACGAAATAGACATCGGCGAAACTCTTGCCGATAAAGGAACATCGGCCAAGGTATGGCCATCGGCAGAGGAAGTTTGTGAGTTGCCGATGGGTGATCTCACGCCGATGGAGAACATCGAGGGGGTCGTCAATAAGAGTCATATCGATAAAGGACATCGGTGAAATCAAAGTGGTCGGAGCAAGGAATTTGGAGTTCGCCGATGGCGAATCTCTCGCTGATGGGCGAGAAGGAACAAAGCGATAGGAATTTTAAACAATATTTTTGGCGCCCGTGGTATTTTTTCGGTCAGCGATAGTTGACCTGATGATTTTGAGCAGTTTGTATGCATTTTTTAACGCGTTTGGGAGTTTTTGGACCCGATTCCTGCATATTTTGTACAGTCACCTTGATTTAAATAGATATTTTGGTTTCCTACTATTCATTTGGTAAATTTGATACTTATTGCTTGTCTTGTCTTGCAGGCTTGCAGTTGAGGAAGCAGCTGGAACTTCATCACAGTGACATCATGGAGGAAGAAAATCTGATCTTAGGAGCCAGAAGTAAAGACAAAGTGCGAAGAAGTCAAGGACATTCAAGTGAAGGACAAGGTTATAGCTGAGAACATTATTGCAGCAGATAAACAGAAGTTATTGCTGAGCTGTCAGAGCTTCTCAGAAGGGGCAATATTTCGCCCAGATTTGACACTGCTCAGAGATATTTTGGAGGACTGGTTCATCTGTATTTATTGCTATAACCAGGGGTTTGAACCAGGGGTTTAGTTAGGGTTTTTGCTGTAGTGAGGACAATTAGAAAGTTTATATATTGTGCCTCTCTACATTGTAATACTTTACATAGGGATTTTTAGGAACATACAGCAAGTTAGCTTAGTTTAGATTAGAAGTAGAAGAAGGAGGTCACCTGTTGTCTGCAGTAAGGTGTGCGTGGAATGTCTGGCTTCCTTACTGTATCTGTAAAGCTTGTAAGTTCTCTGTAGTTTGATCAATGAAACTAAGAGTCATTCCTACATTGTAAATCATGTATGACTATTTATTTCTAATACAATAGAATCTGGAGTTCTGCATCTATCTTCTGAGTGTTCTCCTGCTCTTCTTTGTGTTTTAAAATATTTTCTTTGAGAGCTTGCAATTTTAACTTTATGTTTGTGAAAATGCTCAGAACTTGCATTTAAGGTTTTTACTATGGATTTGATCAAATTGCTGTAGTATTTACATAGTACATAACAGAACAATTAGATCCTTCGGTAGAGTAAATGAGGTGTAGATTAAATCTTTCTAACTTTTCCCAACCCATCTGAAATATTTAGCTGAAAACGTAGAAATCTAAAGGAAATTGTCTCAAATTTGAAGAAGCATGCATAACAGAGTTAAAAGTAGACAGTTTTTATAAATATATAAAGGAGAAAGCTGCAATAATTCAAGAAAACCATCTAAAATTTGCAGCACAGTAACACTTGTATGCAAATGAATAAAATACTTGTTGACATATCTATGACCTTTTTGCATAATCTTAGTCCAGTAAACCACCAAACAACCCTAAATTACGTAAGGCCCCTTGAACATTACAGCTTCACATTGACCAACTGAACTTGACCAACCGAACCATTGTAGACTTGGGATTAGTTGAATCTTAAATGATTCCTTCTTATCTTTCAAGTATAGTTTCAGTTCATTATATGTGAATTTTAACTTATTGTTATGATTGCATCAAGACAATCATCAACAGTTTTCTGGGGCTAGAAGGAGGGCTAGAAGGCTGTATATTGCAATCATCAACAAGTCTCTGTATTATTGACTGCTTCTCCTTCATTAGCTTCTTAGATAATAGGTTCTTGATGACTTTCATTGCTTGATTCTTTTCTCCTGCAAACTTGAAAATAGGTTCCTCTTCTGAATGGTCTTCTATCAAATCCTCTCTTCTCTTATGTATCCTTCATTGTGATAAGACTTGTGACTCCTGTCATTTTTCCCTTTGTAGAATGAATTACTATCCTTTCTCTGCATCCCGATCCCACATATGAATACTTCAATCTATACCTTCCTCTAAACATATAAGTAACATGTTTCCATTCCTATCCATCAATCCATCCATAATTCTTCTGTATACAACCTACCATAGGCTTTCTCCCTCTCATTTTATTCCAACACATCTTCTCAAAATGATTCCTTAATCCACAAAACTTACAAGGGTATAGGTCCCAACACAATTCCTTTTCATGTCCCTGTCTATTACAATGTGAACAATACATATCTCTTCTTCCCTTATTTGCTTTGTTTGAA